>APFE030370155.1:114050-134610 GCA_000404065.3 Pinus taeda
AGTGACCACTTCTCCTGGGAATGAGACTGGGTATTTACCTCCTAGCACCACTTCCTGGCTATCGTTGACAACAACCCGGCCAACATCATACTGTAGGAATCCTATGCGGGTGCAGCAGTTGTCCAAAAATTAGGAATCAGACTCATATTGTCGAATTGTAGAATGAGACAAAACCACCAAGTTTGTTGTAAATTTAATGACCACATTGCTAGCAGATAGTATCATCAAATATTGAGGCTATAAAGCCAAAATAATGAGTCAATTTTAACAGAATTTCATTATATCAGCACTTTGTGGCACTTTAAGCAATTGCTTGCAAATCCTTTTGATAAACCATAGTACATCTTATTAGATCATAGTACATCTTATTGGATCTATCCTCGATTGAAGGGCATAAGATAAAACTTGGGCTCTTCTTTCGCAACAACCTGAGCTTATTTAGCCTATTTCGGTGGGATGTCTATACAATTGAGCCCATGCAATACTTTCAAGATCAGCACAAATGTACAGATCGATAGACCATTGCTTGTTACCTTGCTAGACTTGTAAAGTGAGCTAGCATTTGAAGAAAGAGCAAAAGAATAAGGAAACTCAATAAAAATAGCAACGGAAGAGGTTTTTCTAATTTTGTACCAAGCAAACTTAGTGACCACTTCTCCTGGGAATGAGACTGCGTATTTACCTCCTGGCACGACTTCCTGGCTATGCTTGACAACAACCCGGCCAGCACCATACTGTAGGAATCCTGCGCGGGTGCAGCAGTTGTCCAAAAATTAGGAATCAGACTCATATTGTTGAATTGTAGAATGAGACAAAACCACCAAGTTTGCTGTAAATTTAATGACCATAGCAGATAGTATCATCAAATATTGAGGCTATAATGCCAAAATAATGAGTCAATTTTAACAGAATTTCATTATATCAGCACTTTATGGCACTTTAAGCAATTGCTCGCAAAGGGCATTTTCATGTAGCACTGAGTCTCTATTGCACCGATGGTCTTTGCAGAAGTCAGCAATAGAATCCTTACCTAGGACAAACTACAGAAAATGCTCTGGCAGGGCCCAGTGTACTGCATTTTGTGTCAGGACAATAATGACAGTATATCATTTGTTCCTATCATGCCATTTCATAAAATATGGGCAGCAGTGAGAAGAATCCAAGAGGAAAACAAAAACGGGAATGAGAGTCAATAGAGGAAGCTCCGCAAAACTGGTTAGCATGAAACTTAAGAAACAGAATGTGGCAGGTAAGGGTGACATAGATGAAACAAATCCCAGTGGGCTGAATGACGTCAATTCATATGACCAGTAATTTCTTTGCGAAGCTGTTAACTAACTTTTAGACAACAGGAGCTCTTGTTGGCAGGGGCTGATCAAAACGTAGAGTTTAAAATGTAACAAAATCAAGTAATTAGAATGATATGTTAATGTTGTATGAAAAATAAAACATAACCTGTAATTCGTTTTTGTGAGCATTACCTATGTCTGTAGAATTGCTTGAAATGCAGTTTTGATTGACCGTTTTAGCAAGAATGCGGCACAATATCTGGTCTTTTACAGTATCTTCATAAGCAAAGCTTTACAGATGAATCCGAGGGCGTCCATTCTTCGAAATAGACGGGTTTCTTGCTGAATATATTTACAAGAAACGTGCTTCAGCAAGAAAGCTTTGCCGAAAACAGGCCAGCAAGACATCGAAGGTGCACAAATACACTCTCTCCTTTCGCTTTAGTTATTTCACCTCTGGATGTGCATATTTTGATTTACTTGATAATGAATATTTCTTTTTTTCACGGATTCTATTTGAGAAAATGTAGACTTTAATTTATTACGCCAGAATACCTGCAATTTTTTTCGAAAAGGAAATTTACGGAACTTTTTATTGAGGCCGAAATATTAAATGTTGGAAATTTCTTTGCTTTTAGCTTTATTGTTTTGCAATAAAGATTAATGGCTATTCATAGTTTCCTTGGCAATTTTTTCGTACTTTTCACTCTGGAAAATAACAGTGAAATGGTTTCAGGAGAATCTTGCTTTACTTTATACTATTTTGCAAATAAGCTCTGACAATGTGGCCTTTATTAGCATTAATTTGTCGCAAGCATCAGAAAAAGAAAGTAAATATAGTATGGAAAAATATCTATTTAACTTTTGGAAGGATGGAAAAAGAGTTGGAGTTTGATATTCAGTTGAAGCATCAAATTTGAAAAACCAAATTAATTTGTGAAACGTGTTCCATCTCTCAACGGACATTGATGACAGGTGTTGAAGAGTTTTGACCGTATTTGACGGCCAGAGTGCCTCGTGTAGAAGGCAATCTACCCATCAAAATCCATGCCTGATGGGAGCGGATTGCAAATCCTCCATCCCCAGTTTGAATCCGATGTCGCCTTGTTGCCCGATGGGAGACAATGGGCGCAGAGGAATTTACTTTGGTTTTAAGACAGATTTATTGTAAGATCTAAGAATCTGGACTAATCAGCTGTGCAATTAGTGGATATTCGAAGCACTGGGTTCAAAAAAATGTTTGACAAAAAGAAGTTCAAATTTTATTAAAAAACTGGAAAAAAAAATCAATGAGTGCAGGAGAAATTTATTTTACTTTAACAGACTTGTGTAGTCTATGAGAATTTGGTATTAACCAACAGTATTTTAAAGCAATTAGTAGTCATTTGCGGCATCGGCTTAAGAAGAATGTCTCATAAAAAGAAATTGAGAATTTTATGGAAGAGAAATATAAATTGAGAATTTTATGGAAGAATGGATTAAGATTTGAAATAAGGAAAGCCAATATAGCGAAGAATTTTATTTACATTATTTTACTTTCTAGGCCCAAAAATTTATTTAATTGTTTTGTAATAGCGAGCATGGAACACCAAGACGCGTGTATTACATGTGGAGAGCACGGCGCATGTATTACACGTGTTACAACAACAATATTTGCATATGTACAGAGGCAAGGATCTTCGAGCGGGTTCCATTGACAACGATCTTCGAGCACCTTCGCACCTTTTCTCAAACCCTCGACAATATTGGTGCCACCAGTGTAGAGCAGGCGCTCAACGACACAGTTAGCCGCATGTTGGCCATCTGGACTCATGCGCTTCAAGGGTAAAACTCGTTTGGCAGTGGAAATGAGCTGCATGACATTCCATCAATGTTAAACAAAATAAGTAGATCAGTCAGGTGAAGAAATATTTTTTCCATAAATATGATTACTGATTAATGATGGACCAAGTTTTACTGGGATATTGTACTATTTTTTCATGCCCAGCTTGAGTACTGAGTAACCATTTTTTGTCTTTTTGTCAAAAAACTTAATTGCAACAGGATTATCATTATTTTCCATTGAGCTGAGATTAAGGCTGGCATTGGGACAGAGCCATCTCCCTCATCTGTCTTGGAATTTGTACAGGATACTCAAAATGTTCTTCATCGTATGGTCTCAGAAGGGGATGTGGAAGGTGTTAGGTGATTTTCTTTACTCTCCAAAATTTTTGTTGTTTGCATGAATTTTTGTTCAAATAGATTTCTCAGTTATATGGATGTAGTTTTATCTTTGACAAGTAATGAATTGCAGAGATTTACTTGTGAGAGCTTCATCTGGAAAGACTGGAAAATCAGTTGGTACTCTCCTAGATGGTCGCAATGCTGAAGGACAAACTGCCTTACATTTGGCGTGCATGAGGGGTCATGCTAAGCTTGTCAAAACTATTTTGGAGTATCCTGAAGCAGATGTGGAGGTTTTGGACAAGGATGGAGACCCCCAAATTGTATTTTCACTAGCTGCTGGAACACCTGACTGTTTAAAAACCCTGATAAAGAAAGGAGCAAATGTGAATGCAAAGCTAAAAGAGGGCTTGGGCCCTTCTGTTGCTTATGTTTATGCATTTCATGGCCAACTTGACTGCATGCGGGTAAGGATTTCAAGTTTTGTTCAATAATATAGTTATAGAAGGATATAAGAATTTTTAAGCTGATTGTTTTTTAACATTATGTTTTGCTGGGCTGAATGACGTCAATTCATATGACCAGTAATTTCTTTGCGAAGCTGTTAGATTTGGCTATGTATACAAGGTAACATAGGCTAATCAGAACACTTAACTAGTTTATATAAGAATTTAAATTGTAGGACTAGGAGATTCATTTTGGAATAAAGGTGGTTATTTTTATTTAGATTGTAGATTTTCTAATCTTCAAGTTTGGTTATAAACGAAAGTAAACTTAACTTTTATTTGAATTAGATTCTTTTTATCCGATTTTAACAATATTTTAGAATTTACAAATAAGTATATTTCAAAATCTATAACCATGAGATGCAGATTACATGCTTGAAAACAAAGAAAAGGCCATTAAGATTTATTTCACAAAATGTTTCATACCGATCATTTGTCTGAATATCCTAGGGAACTACTCAAGACGGAAAAGAAATAGTTGTGAAGAAGTTGTCTGAAATTACTGGGCAACGAAAGAAACGATTTTGGAATGAAGTTCACAGTTTGGCCCAAAGTCGGCATCGAAATATTGTGACACTACTAGGCTATTGTGCAGAGGAATCGGAAGGGTTTCTTGTTTATGAGTACATGCCGCATAAAAGCCTTGATGAATTCCTATCCCGTGAGTCACTTACACTTAACTAAGTTATATGCAGAGAAAAAAGCACTAATGTATCAATATATTTAGTTTGGTTTAGTTTTGGTGTGTTGAATGCATGGATACAGATCCAAACAAATGTAACGCCCTTGATTGGCACAAGCGTTACAACATCATCCTAGGAATAGCTAATGGGCTTCTCTATCTTCATTGGGATTCTCCACAGCTGATTGTTCATGGAGATATTAGACTAGAAAATATTTTATTGGATGAGAAATTGAATCCTAAGATAGCAGATTTCGACATTTCAAAACTTCTCGGTTAAGTTTTTATCTTCTAGGATCTAGCACTACAGTTTCCTCTGCAAATAAGATATTCTGACATTGTTCTGATTGTATTGAGATAGAAACTAAATTACAGTCATCCTTATGGATGCCATACTTTATGAAAATGCAGGTATGGAATTCGTTCGAAAGAGGGGAAAGTGCACAGACTGTTGATCCAACAGTAATTATATCATGCGATATGGAGGAAGCCACTAGATGCATTCATGTTCACTGCCTTAACAACCAGGTACTGTGATGGGTTTAAGACCTTACCATGAAGAAGCTATTACAATAAGCAGACGATGGGGTGGTCCAGGAGATCAGCTTGCTCGCCAGCGCCGCGAGATCCTGCAATTACTAATGTCCTCCGATTGCTAATGGGCCGATCCATTACGATGCTGAAGCGGGAGACTCGATACAGGCCCAGCCAGAGCTGCGATCTCTCTCGGACGGATAGAAGAAATAGCAAGAGCTGATCGACACCTATACCACAGATCTGTCGATTGCCAACATTGACACATATATGGCATAACATGTGTCTCCTGGTTAATAAAAATACACTTAGAACCTAACCTACGCCATAGCATTTCCTCGTAACATTTCTTTAACATTAAATGTTGGGGAACTAATGCTATCTTTGCGATAGCATTACTTCAGGCAGGCGACAGTGTTTTAATCAACCGAATTGCTTTCCTAACTTTTCAGATGGTATACCTCGTATTGAGGCCAAATAAGATGAACATTTGTTTGATTGGTTAAAAGCATCGGGAAATATAAAATATGGTATCGGTTAATGTGACATGTTGCGAAAGTTTGGTTTAAGTCAAAATAAATTTATGGATTGCCGTGTCAAATTAATGCCATCAATAAAAATCGATTACTATAGTCCCTGCCAACCCGAAGGGCAGGGACTAATAAATACACTATATACTATTTTATACTTCATACATATTTTAAAATTTAATGTATATTGTAAACGTATGTAAAGTATGTTACATAAGTATTAGTCTTATCACACTTTGCTTTCCATAAAACGAAAGCAATATAACACTCATTTATTGTAAATATTGTCCTTTAATATCGAGTTTGGTTTGAATTTGTTCGACGATTGAGAGTGATATTTTCGGGTCGATTAAACAAAGGTATGATAATGTCAAATTTTAATTTAATAACGGAAGGATGCTCCCAACAAAATCTATTACTAAAAATATACATGTGACAACTCCAACATTCATTTTGACCAATATTTGAGTTATAACTTTATAAACATATACATGTCACTACTCCAACATTCATTTAGTAGGCCACCAATATTTGAGTTATAAATTTGATGTATTTGGCGGTATATATTATTTTTATTAAATTTTGTACTTGGTTCAATTATTTCTGAAATTATATTTTCATTAATGTATAAGTCATTTATTAAATTTTGTATTTGGTTAAATGTAACAAGTGACATATACTATTCAATATTTCTAGAGTTATAGTTTTATTAATGCGAGAGATAGTATTTATTTAGGAGGCCACTAATATTTAAGTTATAATTTTATAAAGATATACATGTCACAATTCTAACGTTTATTTAGTAAGCCACCAATATTTGAGTTATAATTTTATTTATGTATTTGATGTATTTGGCAGTATATATTATTTTTATTAAATTTTGTACTTGGTTCAATTATTTCTAAAATTATATTTTCATTAATGCACGGGTAGTATATGTCATTTATTAGATTTTGTATTGGAGGACCCAGTACAGGGATATATGAAAGATTCATCTGCATCTACAGAACAAGAGATCTCTGGAACGAGCCACGACATTTTCCAACTCATCCTGTTGCACACTAGCCAAGAAATGATCGAAATATTATTTTCCCTGACACTGTATACAATTTTGTAGGTTCTAAATAGCTTTGGTGGGACTTTCTAAACGTTGATGACAACATAGGAACTCACTACACAAAGTTGAAATTCAGCACAGTTGGCCACTATCAAAGATATCAACAATGCAAATGGTTCAAAGATTGGTGGAGTGACTACAGTGTTAGCAGAACTACAATGGACCCAGTATGGCATGGGCAATATTGTAAAAACCATTGTAATTAATGTATTGAACAACATCTTGAAGAATGCTTTCACCCCATCTACAAAACTGTCAAAGATATTACAGTAGGTGAATGGTCACCATCCCATAATATAAACTACTCACTCGAAGAATACATGAGGGAACCCTTAGAGTGGCTAGTTTTAACTAAAGTAAAATATCAGATTCTTTTAGGGAAACCTATGATTGTCCTCAGGATATACACAAAAGCCTGGGATGAAATGTTGTATAAAAGAAATAGATTTCCTGAACTGACAATATTCTGACGGTTCACGTGGGCTTTCCGTAAAAAAGCATCCATAGTGTAATAATAAGGACCAGTCACAAGGGCTTAATTGTGATCAGATTTCTCGTGGGCTTTGTTGTACTAAATCCTCCATTGTGTAAATAATTCATGCACTATGTATTATGTCTTTTCTCGTGGGCTTTGATAGATGAAAAAGCATCCACTTTTTTTTGTCGGAAATCTTTTCCGTAATATTTGCTTTTCCGGAATGGAATCTTTATGCAGATTTCACTTTGACGTTACCCAAAAGCAATGATTCCATCCACCTTTCGATTAGTCCATTGATGGCCTACAATAATGTTTGTCCCCTCTCATTTCTTATATAATGATGGTAAGGCTCATTGTTGAGGTATTCAGAGTTAGATTGAGTCTTAGAGTTTGATAGAGTCATTGGGTCGAGGAAATCTCTTACTCTACAACTGCGGACATTCAGTATGATCTGCTTGCATCACAAGAGGAAGTCAAGTCCCTAGGTGATTTGGGAGCCTGCGCATCAGTGTGCTCGGCATTGGTGAGAACCTAAAGTGGCCGAATCAGTTTAGAGAGTCTTCAAGTATGTATATGAGTCTAGTCATATTCTGAGGCAGAGTCTATCTTTCGCCAGGTAGCCTTCGGTATTGCTTGTTCCTTGCGAACAACATAAAGTCCAATAAATGAAAAGATAGTCAATCTCTGATAAAAAATCTTTCTGTAAGAAGTTTTGAAATCCATTCTGAAATAAAATGAGTACACCATTCCGCATATGAATACTTTGTGCATCTATATTGTCTGCTGTGGTAGTAGTTATCTTTGAGCTTTCATCCGAAGTTCACAAGAAGTTCGTCAGAGGTTCGCTAAAGGAATGAAGGGACGCCAAAGGAATGAAGGGACACCAAGGCCGTTGTTAGGCGAGGAAGCCATTGTTGAGGCTGTGAGAGCAAGAAAGTTCTGAGAAGGTTCGCGCTGAGTTCACCACTAGTTCACCAGGAGTCGGCTATCAAAGATAAATGAAGAGGCGCAGTAAGTAGCAAGCTTGTGATAGAAGCCCTTGCTTAAAATTGGTATCAAAGCCAGTAACGTTTGGTTCAGAAGGTCGGTATTCTAAATCTTATACTCATAAAGAATGGATTCATTTCGGAAATCTATTCTTTCTGTGAATTAGAAGAGAGAGAATCTAAGGCTGACGAAAATCATTTGAGAGATATGTTTGCTTCAAGTTCCAGTCGTGTCCTAAACCAAGCTGAACTTGAGTATGAAGAACCTCAGCCATCAGCCTGATGGGAACTACCTGCTATAGCTCCCTCAAAAGTATATAACGATATTTCTGTATTTCATTTAAAAGCTACTACTAGGATAAGTATAAAAGAGTCCGTGAGCCAAATACAAGAAAACTCTGATAACATCCAGACTATTTCTCTGTTAAATCTGAAAGAATTACAGGCAGAGGCCAAAAGACTAAAAACAAACTATTTGCATTTAGGATGCATACGAGTAGGAGCAACCCTTTGACACACCAAGGGTTAAATACTTATGTGTTAGCCACGGTTAGAGATCTGACCCACAATAAGTATACTGATTCCTTAATTGGCGGGATTGTTGCTCCAATGTCTCATGGCCCAGTCTATTTTGACTGTTTTCCTAATTTATCTATCTATACATTCGATGAAACCATTGACCAGATCCTACAGCTCCAGATCCAAACACTTTGTTTTGATATGCACAAAAAGAGAAATAATATTTCCATTCAGACCAAAGGCTGTTTTCGCCATACCAATACTTTATGGCCAGCCACTCGCCATACTCCTAGTCGTGACTCCAAGTCTAGTGTTGTTGTTCTGACTGATCCTAAAAATCAGAAGATCGAACATCAAACAATCAGATGGGAAGACTTGACATTCCCCAAACACTGGGTAGTAAACAACCCTAAGCCTCTCATGCCAAAGAAGATCACCTCAGTGGATATTACAGAAAATCTATCTTCCGCAGTCATATCCTTCCCCAGAAGATCCACTATTGACCGCGGAGGTATTGATATGCCTGTAAAAAGTCTAAATATTACAGAGATCCCTCTACTGTAGATACAGCTAGTTCCAGTTCATTTTCCTCTTGTAAACACATTTCCTTATTTGAGTTTGCACAGCTTGTAAATTTTGCCTCTTTAGAAGTTAAATGTCCAGAGTGCTAATATAGTTTCAATCTGCTTACACTTGCCGAAACAGCAATCCATGCAAACCATAATCCCAGATTTGGCACAGCTCCTCCATCCACTTCTGTCAATCCATGCCCCAATCCTAAGTGCCCAGACATTCCATTTCCTCATGAGCAGGATGCTGATCATGTATTAATGATGCATGAGATTGTTACACTGGAAGGAGAAGACCCAAGGCTAACTGAAATGATGTGTCTTATGAGACCTGCTAAGCCTATTTGGATACCTTGAGCAAGCAAATGACCTCATACCAGAATGTAGATTTCGTCTAGTCCCTAAAAACTGCAAAAAGCCTGTTGTAATGGAGATGCACAAATTATTTTCTCTTATGGATGGATGCCTGAAGTCTGAAATTAGTGCAAAATGGATGAAGGAAATGCTTAATTTGGATTTTTTCACCAATCCCTAGGCAGAAGAATTTGATAGAAATTATACTCCCAAAGAGAAAAAGGAATTAGCTGAAGATTGGAAACATTTTATGGAAATAAATAATACATGGTTATCTTTTTATTCTAGGAAAGATAATATTTCTCTAGTAAATGTTTTAATTGGTTCCACATTAGCCACTGCAGCAAATAAACATGCTTGGACTACATTAGATGGAAGTAAAGTTGAAACTCCATCAACATTTCCTCCATTTAAAGGAATTGTTATTGGAGAAAACCAGAATGCAGCTAAAGCCATCCCACTTGTGCAGAAAGATGACAATGCTTTAGGCATTGATGGTAGAATCCAGAAGGCTAGTGAGCAATTGAAATGGACAAACACTGCAATTAAAGGCTTAGAGATAAATACCACCAAGTCAGCAGAAGTCAAAGAACAGATTGATACTGTTCAAGTATCAATTAATGATGTAAATAAATGTCTGAATAGTGTATAGTATGATTCTAGTATTATTCGTTCTTATGTTAGAGAATCTTTATCTAAGATAGAAGGAGTAGAAGAAAAATTGGTTGATCATTTGGATACAACTAAAAGTCTTATTTCTGGTCTAACAAGTAAAATGGAGAAAATGAATATGTCAAAAACAGAAAGACCAGTTCCTAAATCCTTTCTTGTCAAAAGGAATATAAAGATTCAGGGTCCTGTGAAGCCTATAAACAGGTTCCCCGCACTATTTCCAAAAGAAGTAGCCACAACTTTAGAATTTGAGGCTACAAAGAAAGTAACTATTGCATCCTTATTCAAGGATGAAGAAGAAAAAGAAGAACATAAAGATCTTGATACAAAGCTTTTTCCCATTTATGAACCTCTTGAGCATAGGTTCAGTAAGTATCCAACACCTAACATCGAAGGAAAAGGTAAGCTTCCTGAAGCTCACACATTTTTCTAGAATCTCACAGAGAGTGAAATATTGACAGCCTGAGTGTTGGTCAAATCTGACAACTTATTGATATGATGTATACAGAATATAAACTCATGTGTCTCAGAGGGAAAATTGAGGTTGATGCTTGCAGGACAATCATACAGTGTTTTACATTGTCGAGGGCGGGAAATTTACTGTTCTGACACAACTTTTTTCTCTCTATATATAGACCCATTTCCCAACTAGTTGCGTGGAGTAGTGAGCGATGTTGCAACACATGCTTTTGACAATAATTGAATCAGACTCGGTAAAAAAGATTCTTAGTAATGAAAAATAGTACACATAAGACAAGGTGGAGAAAAAATTCTTCATTTTATTCAATAAAATATTTTGGTGACCAAAAGCCTCTTAAAATTGGGAGGTGTGATCTAGATTGGATCATTATATTGTTTGTCATCCATCTCAAAATGCTTTCAGAGTGGAAAACGTGATGGAGTTATTTCACAAGACAATTTTTACAAGCAGGCCTTGTTTAGCAAATTAGGGTCTGCAGCCTTTTGAGAGAATTTTGAGGCATCAAATAGTGTTTTTTAGGGTAAAACTTTGTTGATTTAGTGCATCATCTTTTTCTCCTATTCTACACATAAATACCTTTCCAACGACACAAGAATCACCTCAATTGGAGTTTTATTTCCGCTAGATCTTTGTGTTTCTGGTTATATCTATAATTTGTTGTGTTCCTATTTAAATTCATATCAGTGGTATCATAGTGGTTTGTTCTTTCTCGATCCTTCTTTGTGTGTCCCTAGCAAGGTCAAGATATAAGGAGTTAGGGCTCGATTTGATTGAACCTTTGCAAGATCAACCTCGCAAACCCCGATAGATGCTCATGGGGGAAGAAAATAAAGATGAGGGAGCAGGAGATCCTATCAAAATATTTCTCAAGGAGGCCCTCGAGAAACAAAGGAATGTGATGATGGATAACTTTGCCCAGATCCTTCAACGATTGCCCACCAACAATGCATCCACATCCAGCAGCCACTCTGGAGTGGCCACTCCTTTTAAGGTACAAGTAAACTTTTACATTCCCATATTTGAGAGCTAAATAGATGCAGATGTTGTAGATAAATGGTTAAATTTGCTAGAAGGATATTTTTCTATTCATGATTTTTCCAGCTGGGAAAATATTACTTTTACTCTTCTCAAAGCCACCCCCCACGTCAAGGACTGGTGGGAAACCTACTTTGAGCAGAAGAATGAAAGTATGCCTTCACTGTTTTCAACCATACCCACTTGGAATTCATTCTGGGACACCGTCAAGGAGTAGTACTACCTTGTCGGGAGCTATGGAGATAAATACATAAAGTGGACCACGCTGCGATAGGGAAGGACCAAGACGTGCTAGAGTTTACCAATGTTTCTCATACCCTTAGCATGAAGTTGGGTATCAAGGATTCTGAGAAAAATTTGGCACTCAAGTTCAGTGGCTTCCTACACAAGTACACATAGGATGAGATGGAGTTCTTGGACATTGCCTTGCTCGGCAAGACGTACTGATACGCTTTCAAGACCAAGAATAAGATTAAATAGAAAAAGCAATACTTCAGATTTGCGAACTCGAAGCAATGGAAAGGTGCCCCCAAACCGCAGAAAAAAGGACAAAGCCAAGGCAGGGTGGCCCAATACAGCCCGCCAAAGACACAAGAAAAGAACAAAACCACGAAGCAAAAGAAGGACATGCAAAAGTGGTGTGATTTCCATAAGATCTCCACTCACAACACAATTGAGTGTTGGGCCAAGAAGTTAGTGGTGGCCGAGTTGAAGGCTTCTGAATCAGATGCATGTTCCGAATCTGAGTCAAAACCCAACAAGGGGAATGAAAAAGGGAAGCATATTATCGATGAGCCCAACGCCATCATTTCCACCACGAAGATCCAGAAGGAGGAACCCAAAGATCTATAGGTGGAGAAGCGCCTCTTCCACTCCTCAATGTGGGTAAAGCATTTCCCTCTATAGTTCATTGTCGATAGTGGGAGCAAAAAGAACCTAATTTCAGAAGAGGTCATGAAGTGGTTGGGCCCACTAACCACAACACACCCACAACCATACACCATTGAGTGGCTTCACCAAGGAAGGGATCTTCATGTCAGCCAGCAGTGCCACCTTCTATACAACATCAAGCCCTTCACTGATGAGGTATTATGTTACATTTCTCCTCTTGATGTTTGTGATGTATTATTAGGCCAACCATACTTGTGGAAGTGACATGTTGTGTATGATTCAAGGTCTCGTGCTATTATTTTTACCTTGGGAAATAAGTTTTACAGGATACGAGAGGTAGAATCACCTACCGCCATCTCTTTGGATACTGCAAAATAATGCAGTAAGCTCATTTCCAAAACAGGGACTTTTTTTTCATGATGATACGCCCTCATGGAAAGAAGAATATGGTGGCCATGACCTCTAGACAAGACCCCTTCACATGACAACGACAAATGGACAAGGTCTTGGAGGAGTACGATGACATCTTCACCTCCCCCGCAAGGGTGCCTCTACACTGTCAGGTCAAGAACTCCATCGATCTGACCCCAAGTGCACCGTTTCAAAATGGACCAATCTATTAGCACTCTGTTATGGAGAATGACGAAATCAAGAGATAGATTCAGGTGTTGTTGTAGAAAGGTCACATCCGACCGAGTTCATCGCCCTGTGGGAGCCCGATCATGTTGGTGCAGAAGAATAATGGGACTTGGAGACTCTGTATTGATTATCGGGCACTAAACAAGATCATTGTCCAGAATAGGTACCTGATCCCATGGATTGATGACCTTTTGGACCAGCTCAAGGGAAAAAAATATTTTAGCAAGATCAACCTGAAGTTTGGATATCACCAGGTACTAAACGAACCCTCTGGTGTGTGGAAGATTGCATTCAAAGCTAAGGAGGGCCTTTTCAAATGGACGATTATGCCTTTCGAGTTGAAAAATGCTCCTGCAACCTTCATGGGGCCGATGGATGACATCTCACAGCCATTCACGAATTCATTTTTAGTGTTATACTTGGATGACATCATGATCTTCATCCAAAGTTGGGAAGAGCACCTCCACCACATTCGACAGGTTCTCCAAACACTACGACACCACAAGTTGTGTGCCAATTTGGAGAAATGCACTTTTGGCATGAACCAGGTTTAGTATTTGGGATATATTATTGATGAATGGGGGGTGAATGTGTATCCAACCAAGATCCAAGTCATTCGAGATTGTCCAGCCCCAACCACTCTGACAGAGCTCCATAGATTTCTAGGTCTTGCCAATTTCTACCGCAGGTTCATGTTGGGGTTCTCTCATATCACTTGGCACTTGAGTCAAGTCACCAAGGGAGGAGTGAAAGAAAAATTATTTTGGTCTAAATCTCAACAGAAGGTGTTCATAGAGTTGAAACATTGCCTTTGCTCTGCACCAGTGCTCACATTACCAGACTTGAAACAACCATTTGAGATCGAGACAGATGCCTCTAACTATGCTATTGGGGCAGTCCTTACTCAACAGGGGCATCCAGTGGCATATCATAGTGAGACACTTTCAGACACAGTCGAGCAGTATCCCCTTATGACAAAGAGATGTACTCCATTGTGCAGGCCTGGCAACAATGTAAGCATTACATTTTGGGGAAGGAAATGGTCATCCACACATACCACTGACCCCTGCAATTCATACAAACACAAAGGAATTTGCAAAATGATCACCATCATAAGTGGTCCACATACTTTCAAATAGTTCCATTTGAATATCAAGTACAAGAAGGGAAGCACCAATAATGTTGCAGACTACCTCTACTAACCACCGATCATGGCGTAAACCATTGTACTCAACTCTTGTGGGCAAGATACTTCTGATTGGCCACATCTCTACAAAAGCGACCCAAAATTCAATGAGACATACCAGACACTCTTGGAGGGTCAGCAAGTTCCATATTTTCACCTCCAAGATGTACTGTTATGCCACCTGGAACACCTTTTTGTTCCTTCAAGCGAGCGTGCCAAGATGATTTAGGAAGCTTCCTACATTGTGGTCGCTAGGCATTTTGGGGTCAAGAAAATAGTGGCAATACTACAGAAGTATTTCTATTGACTAAATCTTCGACAGGATGTCAGGAAGTACATCAGATCCTGCACTGGCTCCATCATTTCCAAATTTATCATCAAGAAGCAAGGTCTCTATACTTCGCTACCTGCCCCTAGTCAACCTTGCTAATCCATCTCCATGGATTACATGTCGAGCCTTCCTTCTACTAAGCATGGCAACGACTGTGTTTTTGTGGTTGTCGATAGATTCTCAAAGATGGCCATTATGGCAGCCTACAAGAAGAATATCACAGCAGAAGCCACTACTAAAATATTCTTTAAACAAGTGTGGATGCACTTTGGGATCCCACAATATATCATCTCAGATCGGGACAACAAGTTCCTCAGTACATTTTGGTCCAATCTCTGGTTGATGCGGGACACCAAGCTCACTAAGTCCACAACCTTCCATCCCCAAACTAATGGCCAGACATAGGTTGTCAACAGAATGATCATACACATTTTACGCATGTACAACTAAGAGAACCCATGCACATGGGATGAGAGCCTCCCTTATTTCCAAAACAACTATAACTATGCTCTCCACAGCTCGACTGGCCATAGCCCTTTTTAGGTGCACTTAGGATTCTAGCCACTATGTCCCATTTATGTGGCCATACAATTTGTAGCTACTCAGGAAGATTCAGCTCATGTCTAGTATGAAGTCGACAAGGCAAACAACTTCATTGAGCACATTCAACACATCCACCAATAGGTCCACCACATTCTAGATAAATCAAATGCAAAGTACAAGCAACGACATGATCAACATTAGGTGCCACACAAGTTTCAGGTCGGCGACAAAGTCTGTTTTCATTTGTAGAAGGAATGCCTTACTGGAGCCTATCAGAAACTTAGACCACTCTAATATGGTCCTTACACCATTACCAAGGTTGTGGGAGACAATTCATTTGAGCTCATAGTTCCCCCATTCCTTGGCCTGCACCCAGTGTTCAATGCGCACCGCCTTAGACCATACTTCCCACCTTTGTTGGACACATCAGATGTTGTAGAACAACTCACAGTTACAGAGTTAAATCCATACTACATGGAACAAGCCACAACTGATCAGATCATGGACACACAGATCAAGAACACACGATAGCAAAGGATCCAACTATATCGAGTTTTCAAAGCAAGCCAACTCCTTCACCAGGGCAAGTGGCTCACTAGGGACCAAGTTCAGCAGAAGCTTCCTCATCTCATCGAGGAACTCAACGCAATGGGGACCATTGCTTCATAAGGGGGGAGGAATGATCCAGGTGGATATTGGTGGCCACCCACCTATTCCACTTGAACCCCTACCATTGTTTCTTTTAGTTTTTCAGTTTCCTTAATTGTAGCATATGTTACTATTTTTGGCAATTTTTTAGGTCTTGAACTTCTAAAGCTGTTTTGAGGCCCTAAATGACGTTTTTTTGGGGAAAATCACAAGTGGTGAATGTTAAGTTTTAACTCGACATTCGTTGTCAGAAGTTGTATTCCTTGGATAAATATTTCTAAAGAGGTACCATGTGCGTCAAACAGAGATCATATGCTAAATTTATGACCTCAGGAAGTTGATGTACCAATTTACCCCAACCGGGCCCATAGTTTGGCGTTTCCTCTCCTAAGGTTAGGTGATGCAGGAGCATCCAGCTCACAGTGACGAGGCAGAAAGACTCCAACCAAGTTCACAAGCGGGAAACTGAATTGTTAAATTCTGCTGAAGATAATTTTTCTTTTTACTTTATTTTACAAGTCAACAACATTTAGATGGTTTACTTTTCCAGTTAGGATTACTGTTAGTTTCATTGTCGATTTAAGGGTAGTTTCTGTAATTAGGAAAAATAACTCTTAACTGTTCTACAAGTCTTGAAATGTTCAAACAATTATGGTTACGAATAGGAACAGAAGTATGTAACTGCCTTTGTAACAGAAGGATAACAAACTGTAAGCATTAACTGAAACAGAGGCTATAAAAGCCAAACATACATGTAAAGAAAAAGTTTAAGTTAAGCAGAGAACAAGTTGAGTAAATTGAATAACAGAATTATCAAGCATTCAAAAGTACCAGAGAAGTACTGTCCATCAATCTTATTTCCTGATTTATTTATTGATCTCTCATTCTTAATTAACAGAACTTTACATTACTGTAAACTGAGCACATTATCATGGCTACTGTACGAGTATGAACTATAGTTGAAATCATTACCAAACAAGCAATCACGCTTGCATACAAGTGCACGGAGATATAGTTGAAGAAGAACGGGCATGTACAGTTAATCGAGACCATCAAACAAGTAAAGAGTCCAGCAAACAAATTAAATGCCAGCAACTTAACAAAACCACAAGCGAAGAGCTACAGGTACCAAATAATACATTTGTTTTCCTTTCATAAAAACGATTTGCATTTATATTGTCCAGAAATAGTATTTCATAATCAAAACCGAAAGGGCCGAGTTCCCTTATACATTATAGAGACTGATACAGTCGAGACAAGTTCAAAACTTGCTCAGCAACCACAAACAAGCATCAAACATAAAACCCTCGTTAGGGTTTGAATACAGGTTCGAGATAAGGTCTCGTTGAAGCCGCGTTCCAACACCAGGAACTCATCCCAAAATGACAACGACAGACGTGAACCACACCAGAATCAAATAGTAAACCAACAAACGAACCGTATTCAGAACAGAGACCTCTAGACAGCAGGACAATATAGGTTACATGCCTACCCATATTCACGCTACCAAATATATTGAACACAGAGACGTGCGCCATCCAGGCCACCAGAGAAGACCTGCAAACAAACAAGCGAGAGTGAGCTTGAAGCTTAGCAAAACCAGAAGGGACGAAACCCTTGAAAGAAACAAAACCAGCATTGTAGAATCTAAAGGGTGAAGGAGAAGAAACCCTCACCTGGAGACCGTGTGAGGAGGAGCCATACTTTCAAACCAGAGGACGCCACAGGAAACTGGAGACCAGAGGAGCAGCTTTGGGTTAGACCCAGAACAAGGAGGGTGCGAACATTGAATCAGAGAAAGACTATTTACCTGTAACAGAGGTTGAATGAGCTTTTCCATTGTTCCTGTACGCTCAACCACGGACAGCACAGCGTTACCAGCAAATTCATAAACCCAAGAATCACTACCAAACCAGATTCGGAAGCAAAGGACCAGAATACCAACAGTATATGCATGAACGGGGTAGCAAAAGCCAAATACCAGAGTTGAAACCACTTAAATTCGAACCAGACTTTTTATAAGCAACCAACCATTACAGTAAACACTACTAGCACGAAGAGCTCAATTTCATTTATCAAAAACAGAGTAACAGAGCGGAAGAACAACTTACCAAATATTGGACACAGAAGTTGAGCAAGAAAACCCCAGAGCCGAACAACATAGTTGCAAGAATGCGGCCAAACAATCAAATGCGCAGAGAAGGCCTCAACCCATAACCAGAGCAAGCTCAGATACAACCAACAGCCATGAAATCGTAATCCAGAGCCAACAGAAACAGGATGCAGCACCCTCACCATTCTTCCATACGCAGAGCTCGAAACCCTCATAACCAACAGTAACAATGACAAAGAACGATCGAGAAATCGCATAAGGTTAGGGTTAACATCGTTTTCCAAGGCAGAAGGACTGCCGCATTTACATCCTGAGTCAATGCCCAGTTACCCAACGATAGAACGCGGGAAAAAGCGACGGTTCATTGACACGTAAACAGCGAACTGTGACCTTAAAGTGTAAAAGGGTTACGCCAAGTGGGCTGGGTCCCATCAGAGTGGTATCAGAGTAGGTTGAGTTGAAAAGATTTGGGAGAAATGGATATAGGCAGACGAGGACGAGGCAGAGGTGCCCGTAGAATGGCAGATGAGGCGTTAAGGGAAGAACTCAGAATTCTTACTGCTCGATTGGAAGCAGTAGAGGTAGGCAGAAGGAGAGATCTAGAGTTAGGTGATGTGAGTGACGAAGAAGTGGAAGCACCAGCAGATGGGGCTGAAGGTGACTCACTAGAAGTGAGGTTATTGAAGTCTGTATTATTTTCAAATAGTAAACCAAAACCAGAATTACCAACCTACGATGGCAGTTTATCGATTGATGTAGTATTAGATTGGATTAGTGAGATGGACAAGTACTTTGAATGCGAAGAAATTAGTGAAGACCATAGGGTCAAGTTTGCAGCGACAAAGCTGAAAAGACACGTAACCCTGTGGTGGGACAATGTCCAGAATGAGAGAAAGAGGTTGAACAAGCCTCCGATGAATACTTGGGCAAGGGTGGTAGCTAAATTGAAGGGCATATTTCTGCCAAGAGATTATCAAATTGCGTTACATAGGCAATTTTAGAACTTGAGACAGAGAGGTCTGACGGTGAAAGAATATATGGAGGAATTTTATCAAGTAAACTTGCGAGCAGGATATATAGAGGATACAGCAAAGAGGACAGCCAGATATGTGAATGAGCTGAGGATGGAGATTTTAGACGAAATAAGTATTCTGTCTCCCAACAATACGGAGGAGGCATATCAGAGTGCAGTTAAAGCAGAGGAAAAGCTTAACCGAAGACAGAATGCCCGGAGAGGACGAGGGTCTTACAGAGGAAGAGGCCAGTCCTTTGGTAGGGGCCGAACTGCCAGCAACAGCGAAGAAGCCAGCAGATCGAGGACTTTGGGAACAACAGAAAAAGGAGATGGAACGAGGGGTGGCAGATTGTTTCAGCGCGGCAGAGGAAATGGCTGTGGAAGGGGAACTAGATACCAGTGCTACAGATGCCACAAGTGGGGGCACCGCTCTTTTGAGTGCCCAGAAACAGATTCAACTGGACAGCGAGGCGCATATGTGGCGTAGCCAGTGGAAGCAGCAGCACCTCCTCAAGAGGCAGAAAATGCCCCAGAAACAGGAGAAGCTTTAGTGCTGCATAAGGTGTTGGTGAAGCCAGTTGATGAGAGTATTGAACAGACACAACGAAAATCTCCGTTCAGAATAGTTTGTAAATCGCAAGGTAAGTGCTGTAAAATGATAATTGACAGCGGAAGTACTAACAATTTGGTGTCAGTCGAGATGGTGGAGAAGTTAGGACTGAAGCGTCTGAAACACCCCACTCCATATCGAGTTTCGTGGTTACAGAAAGGACACCAGTTGTTGGTGGATGAGCAGAGTGAAGTGGAATTTCAGATAGGACGTTACAAGGACAAAATTATCTGCGACAATATGCCAATGGACGTGTGCCACATCTTATTGGGCAGACCTTGGCAATATGACAGAAAAGTGAAACATGATGGGGTATTGAATTGTTATAAGTTTGAAAAAGACGGGGTTAAACATACCCTTGTGCCTATCAGAGAGGAGAAAGAGGCAGTTGAGGTAAACGAACCAAAGGCGTTGCTTATGAACGGAAAACAATTTTTGAAGCAGGTTGAAAACAGTGAGATGAATTATGCTGTAGTTAGAAAGACAAGGACAGTTTTGTTACACACAGAAATCACAGATTTACCTGTAGAAATACAGCAGATGTTGGAAGAATTTACAGATATAGTAGTAGACGACTTGTCGGATAAGTTACCTCCCAAGCGGAGCATTAGTCACCACATTGATTTCATACCAGGAGCCAGCTTACCGAATAAGGCAGCTTATCGAATG
>APFE030370155.1:140946-174560 GCA_000404065.3 Pinus taeda
TATTTTCCATTAATGAAATGAAGTATTATTTCTGCTGCATCTTTGTGTATATGGTTATCTCTGTAATTTGTTGCGTTCCTGTTTAAATCCGGATCAGGGACGCTGTTCCACCAACTATAAACATATCAACCTTAGCTTTGTAACATTTACTATGTATATTTATTAGATCGGACAACTTTTAATGAAACCAACTGTCTAGGCTCAAATTACCTCCACGTGTCTTATGGAGTTCATGGTTGTCGTTTATCTGGACCTCCTCACGATCTGATGGTCCCAACCCTTTGCAGTTGTTATGGGTAACCACCCAACCTCACTTCTACCTCCGCTGGTCATTTGCATGGTGAGAAATTGGGGTGGTTTCCTTTATGGAGCCTCCACTTTGTTGTGGTTGTGTCTTCTACAACTATTACTGGACTTTCTGCTGCAGATTCTAAATGTCTCTAATGCTGCTCCCACTCGTTTACCAGTTACAGTCTTAATGATGTGGTTGTTCAAGGGTTTGATCACAGGTAACCTTGTTCTTTTAGTAAATTGTTTTGATTTGTTAGAATGAAATCTTCACTACAGTTCCTATTCTCACTGCCTCAATCTTCATGTGTTGGGTTTGCAAGTTCTGGGTTCGAATTGATGCTTGAGGGTTCCAACGTTTTTAATGAGTTGAAGCTAAATAAGCCCTAATAACTCAGGGTATTGTGCTTCTTACCATTTTCCATGGTGTGGCACTGTATTTCTAGTTTTCCTCAACAATTTAAGTTGACATAACAATTCTTATCTAATGCTTTCTTTCAGCTGTGGAAGGTGGTCTCTGCATTAAACCTCTGGTACTGAAATCATCCCTAACCACTGGTTTTCCTCCAACGCTAAGGAAGGTCGGTTGCCCAGGTTCATGTCATGGTTGAATTTAGGAATAGGGTATGGAATGTATACTTAGTAACTCCTTTTAAATTTGCTGGACTTCTCTTCCTCCAGAGTAAATGAATTACCGATTATGTTAGAGCCTTTTGACGGTTAGCTACTCTGTGTCTTTTATACTTCTGCAATACTAATCTTAAAAATATGTGATTAATTTATTGTGATTCAGTTGCTCTTTTTTTAAAAACTAGCATGTTCTCCAACATCGTTTTTCTTTTCCTTCAGAAACCCCAAACGATATTTGACTGGTTCCGCCGTGGTTTCTAAGTTATGGATTTTACCTCAACTTGAGGGTTTGAAACAATTTCTTTTTAATGTTTATAGTATTTCTTATTTTGTTTCATACAATTCTTATTGTAATGCTATTAGTTTTACTATGCATCAGGTGATTATGAAACAAATGATTCTGAATTTTTGGCCATTTCATTCTTGTGTACTTGTTTTCTTAATACTTCCTTCCTACCTACAAGGGTATGAACCTACAAGGGTATGAATTTTTCTTTCTTCACAGGGTTTAACACTCTTTGGAAGCTAAACCCTCAACTCGAAATCACTCTCTCGTTGTCCTACAAGAACCGACCGAAGGGGTAAATCCGAGTTAGGAATTTCGGTTCGTAGCTTCCAGCTTAATAATAATTTGCACAATCTTTTTTTTATACCAAATAACGGTTTCCACATTCAATGATGTTACTTTACTATTTAATCTGGGTTTTGTATGTATAGATATATACTTACTTGTAGCTAAAAAGTACAACCGACTCCCTAGAGAGAAAATCACTATTGCATTTTTCCTTTTATTTACATTACACATTAGTATACCACCTATCTGAAATTATTTGTGTATATATGAAATTGTGCATATTTTGCTATTGTTCTTTGTTGTTATGAGTAAAGTAAAAGGTTAAATTCACATACTTGTTAACCGTTCATACACAGGCTTGTTAACTATTCATACACATGCTTGTTAACTGTTCATTATCGTTTTTACCTATCTCATTAATAAATAGGAATACTCTTTCAGTAAGCCCTAAAGAAAACAACATTCATACTCTTATTTCTTCACCCGCATAATAAATCCAGTTTTCTTTCTAATCCCATCCATGGTTTTCAACAACATATTTAATTGTTTTCATATCATTTTCTTTAATCTCAACCAAAAGATCAATGGCCTAATTGGTAACAAATCTTTCATACTCTCAAACAAAGGTTTTAACAATTTTAATAATTTAAATAACCATCTTTTACAGTATCAGTCAAGAGATTCATTCATACGTTTATGAAATATAGCACAGAGCCTTAAAGGCTATCTTTCATAATAGGAAAGAAAAACTACCTAATCACACTTATTTCCACAACAATTTAAGCAAATGGCAACTAGGAATTCAATACTTATCTGTTATGCTTGTGTTCCATAATTTACGGTTAGGGTTCCTCTAACCTTAAGCAAATGGAAATGATGTCCAATACCTTCCTCCATTCTTATCTACTCTAGAACAATGTCTTTCAAAGAATTTTTTGCAAATTATTTGGCCTCAAGACATAACCAAGTCCAACCTACAATCTCCACACAGATCAAATATGTAATTCCTGAAGTATTCCACTGGCTCCTATCTAGCTCTGGAATGACTTATTAGTAGCATCCTTATTTCTCTTTTTTTTCCTCCTTCCCTTTTTCCTGTTGAGATATCCCCACTTCCTTAGCAAGAAAATAGAACAAGAAAAGAGAGGAATAACTGCTTAGTTGTTAACTGTTTGGTAGAAAAAGAACTACTAGTGTCCCCTCTATAAATTCTAGGACCCAACTTAGAAATTAATTACCAATGATATTACTTATTAAAATTTAGTCATTACTTTACTAAATAGTTATTCGGTTCATGCTAAAATAAGTATTTAAATATTTACAATCACCTGGGGGTGTCACATCTCCCCCCGCTTGAGTGAAACAACATCCTCGATGTTTATCTCTTTAGTTGCATTTGGAAACAAATCGAGAAATGCCTCCTGCATAAATTATTTGAGTTCCCATGTGGCTTCCTTTGGGCTAAAGTATTTCCATTGTAATTTAACCTAGATGATAGCATGTTTCAGCAACATTATTTCTCTCTCATTGAGTATACATAGAGGTTCTAACAGAAATGCTCCATCCAATTCGACCTGGAAACATAATGTATTAATCAGTAGTCATTTTTCATCTCAGGCTATATAAATACATACATATTTATCTTACAACATATGTTACCTGTATGTCTTGGTAGTTAATAACATGTCTGGAATCATAAACATATTTCTTTAAAAGTGACAAATGAAACACATTATGAATTCGTAAATGACTGGGTAGAGCAAGCCGATATGCCATAGGTCCTATCCTTTCCAAAATATGAAAATGTCCATAATAATGGGGTATGATATTTGCACAACTTCCCCTTCAAATAGGACTTCTTTTGGGTTTAACTCATATATAAACATGATTACCGTACTAAAATTCCCCGTAGGTTCTTTTTTTATCAACATATGATTTTGTCTGTCCTGAGCAACTTTTAAACTTTGTTGTACTCTTTTTACTGTATTTTCAATTTCTTCTAGCATATCGGGTCCGAGGATTAGCTTATTCTCAGGACTATTCCAATAAGTAGGTAGTCTACAACTTCTCCCATACAATATTTCATAAGGGTTCATTTTTAACATTTCATGTTAACTGTTGTTATAAGCAAATTCTACCAAATGTAGGTATTCTTCTCACCTGCTCGGTTGTTGCAATACATACATTCACAACATAGATTCACAACATATATTCAACTACCTAATTCACTCGATCAATTTTCCCATTGGTTTGAGGGTGGTAAGTAGTAATGTAATGGATCTGAGTACCCAAACTAGTGAAAAGTTCTTTCGAGAAAGCATAAGTAAAGATTACATCCCTAATCTGAATTTAAATAGGAAAGCAATAAATTACATATATAACCATAAATATAGAGATGCAGTATAAATAACACTTCATTTCATTAATATCAAATACTGAAATATGGTTACGAACAAAATGGAAATAAGAATAGCTTAGGCGATGGTAGCTTATCTATGAGAAGAGATGTGGCGGCTACATGCCTCTGAACTGTGTTACAATGAGGCTCGAAGGCCTATTTATTATTGGGAAATAATTGAAAACCCTAAAAATCCAAAACCCTAACACTAAGAGATGAAGCGCCAAAACTATGGGTCCCATTTGGGTAAATTGGTACATCAATTTCCCAGGGTCGTAACTTTGGCATACAATCTTTGTTTGATGCGCACAATAACCCGCTAGAAAGATCTATTCGAGGGCTAAAAATTTTGACCAACCAATAATAGCCCATGTTCCATGTTGGCCTTGGTTTCCCCAAAACACGTAGTTTAGGGCCTCAAAATGGTTCTGGAAGTTCAGGACCCGAAAAGATGCCAAAAATAGTAAATTGTGCTACAATTAAGGAAATTGAAAAACCAAAAGAGACAATGGTGGGGGTCCAACTGTAATAGGTGGATGGCCACCAACATCCACCTAGATTATTCCCCCCCCCTTAGGAAGCAATGGTTCGCATTGTGTTGAGTGCCTCCATGAGATGGGGAAACTTCTACTGAACTTGGTCCTTGATGAGCTACTTTCCTTAGTGCAGGAGTTGGCTAGATTTTACAACCCAATATAGTTTGATTTTCTGCTAGCAAGTGTTCTTGGCCTATGTGTCCATAATCTGATCATTTTTTCCTTGTTCCATGCATTCTGGGCTTAACTATGTTGGTGCGAGCTATTCTGCAATTTCTGATGTGTCCAGTAATGGTGGGAAGTATGGTCAAAGGCAGTCCACATTGAATAATGGGTGCAGGCCAAGGAATGGGGGAATTGTGAGCTCAAAAGAATTGTCTCCCACATCATTAGTAATTGTGTAAGGACCATATCAGAGTAGTCTGAGCTTTTGATTGGCTCTGGTAAGACGTACTTTCTACAAATGCAACCTAACTTTTTCGCCCACCTAAAACTTGTGTGGCACCTAATCTTGATCATGTCGGTGCTCGTACTCGACATTTTCTACAATCAAGTGGAAATATATCAGCCCATTGGGTAGAGGTGCTCTAGGAGTAATATCAAATGAATGCTTGACCTGACTGTGCAACGGTACCCCTATGGGTGAGGATTAGATGCTCCTACATTCTTTCATGACCATATCCAGCTATTTCTGTTGCGTGGAGGAACCCTTCCTAGGGGCCATGGATGTGGCTACGATCCTCCCCTTACTTTGACAGAGAACTAGAAAGAAAATGATTTTCCTAGTCTGGGAGATGATATTACTGCATTCCTTAGCAGAGATCAAAGAGGTTGTGATAGGTTGGGCTACCTCTGGTATCCTGCATAACGTATTACCCAAATAAATGATCATAAGAATCATATACAATATTTCACTTCCACAAGTATGGTTGTCATAGTAATACATCCCAAATGTCAAGAGGAGAAACATCACATAATACCTCATCTACGAAGGGCTTGATGTTGTAGGGAAGGTGACACTGTTGGTTGACTCAGAGATCTTGTCCTTGGTGAAGCCACCTGATGCTGTATGGATGTGGGTGCGGTGTGGTCGATAGGCCCAACTGCTTCATGACCTCTACTGAAATGAGGTTATTTTGGCTTCCACTATCGACAATAAATTCTAGTGGAAAACCCTTCACCCACATTTGTGAGTGGAAGAAACACTCCCCCTCCTTTGGATCTTCGGTCTCATTCTTCTGGATCTTGGTGGTGGCAATAATGGCAATGGGCTCCACATTAATAATCTGCTTCTCTTTGTGATTCCTCTTGTCGGGTTCTTACTAAGAGTCAAAACATGCATCTGATTTTGAAGTCTTTAACTTGGTCACCAACGACTTCTTGGCCCGACACTCACTTGTGTTGTGAGTGGGGCTCTTATGGAATTCACACCACTTTCTTGTGTCCTTTGACTTCGCAGTGTTGTTATTTTCTTGCAGTTTCAACAAGTTGTCTTGGGTCATCCCACCTTGGCTTTGTCCTCTGTCCTTTGTCACCAACATCCACCTAGATCAATCCCGACCTGAGATAATAGTTTTAGGCATACCATGAAATCTAAATATCTCTCTCATGAATACATTTTCCACCTGAGATGTTTGGTAGGTAGACTTAATAGGAATAAAGTGAGCCACTTTACTTAGTTTCTATACCACCACCATTATGTAATCATTTTGTTTTTATATTTGGGTAATTCGGTTATAAAATCTATAGTAATCATATCCCACTTCCACTCAGGAATGGGTAAAGGATGTAGTAAACCAGGGGGTGCTGATGTTCAACTTTAACTTGCTGACATTCCAAGCACTTTTCCAAGTATTCTACAATATCTTTCCTCATACCAGGCCAATAATATTTTTTTTTAATTGAAGAAAATATTTTTTGATACCTCAGATGAGTAGTATAGGGACTTCGGTGGAATTCATCCAATATAAATTGTTTCATTGATAGCTGATTAGGAACATACATTCTTCTCTTGAACATTAGAAAATTTTCATATTGATACCATATTCGGTTTGTTTACCAAAATTTTGTGCAAGTTTAGTTTAGTTCCAAAGATATTCATATTCCAGATCTTTCGAGGCAACTTTCTTAATTTGCTTAGAAAAATTGAACTCCACTTGACTATAAGAATTTTCATAGATATGATGTAGTCTTCTGCTTATTGCATCGACTACATGGTTTTCCTTCCTTTAAGATGTTTCATGTCAAAGTTAAACTCACTCAAGAATGTAGTCCACCTGGATTGACATGCATTCAAGTGAGGTTTCTTAAAGAAGCTAGTTAAACTGATGTGATCCTTCATTAGCAATTTTTTTTCCCACCACGTAATGCTGCCATAACTTCAAGGCATGGACCACAGATGTTAACTCCAAATCATATGATATTCGTAATAAATTACCCTATCTTCTTGCATTAAGATTCCCCTAACACCTTAGCATGCATCAATACACACTGTGAATTCTTTTTTTGGATCTATGACTTTCAGCGCAGGAGCAGTGGTAAGCAAATGTTTCATATTTTCAAAACTTTGTTGACATTCTTTCGACCACCTAATTTTTTTTCCTTTTTCTGTAAGGAGGTGATCAGGTGGCAAACTTTATAGAATCCTTTTGTAAATAGTCAATAATATCTGACCAAAATCATAAAGGAATGTATATTTGCTACACTAGTTGGAGTATGCCATTCCATTATGGTTTTATTTTTATCCTGGTATACAACTTTACCCTTCGATGAAATAATATGTCCTAAATACTGGATTTGTTCTTTATAAAAGCCACATTTACTAAATTTGGCATAGAGTTGATTTTCCCTAATACTTTTTAGCACTATTCGAAGTTTCTCTCGATGCTCCTCCTTATTATTAGAATATACCAGAATATCGTTAGTGAAAATAAGAACAAATATATCTAGAAAAGGGTGGAAAATTCCATTCATCATACTCATGAAAGTTGCTGGAGCACTAGTGAGTCCGAAGGGTAGGACAACAAACTTGTAGTGTCCATAGCAAATTTTGAACGTTGTCTTATATATGTCCTCATATTTAATCTGTATCTGGTGATATCTAGATTGTAGATGAACTTTTGAAAACACTGCAATGCCTTTAACTTGATCAAATAGATCATCGATTCTAGGAAATGGGTACTTAGTTTTTACTGTTAACTTATTCAGTTTCCCGTAGTCTATACATAGGCGAAGGGTTCCATCCTTCTTTCTTATGAACAAAACTAGAGCTCCCCATGGGGACACACTGGGGAAACTATACCCTTTGCCTAATAGCTCTTGAAGCTTCATATTTAACTCTATTAACTTAGGGACACTCATTCTATAAGGGGCCTTAGAAACTAGAGTGGCTCTAGGAATCAATTCTATCATAAAATCAATGTTTCTCTTCGGTGGAAAACCTAGAATTTCCTTTGGGAAGACATATTTAAACACTTGAATAATTGGTATCATATCCAAGGCAGACATCTTATCTTTAGAATTAGTGTAACCCACCTGGAAAGCATAAATTTGACAACCCTTTCAAATTCATTTTCCTAAATAATGGGCTGTAATGGGATGTAATTTGACTTCCCTTATAACACCCTAGATCTATGGTCTGCTACCATCATGTAACAGGAAATTAATTGTCTTATCTTTACAATTTACTAAGGTCCAGTTCTATTCCAGCCAATCGATGCCTATCAGCACGTCATAGGAGCCTAATGGTAGCACATTTAAATTTTCTTTAACCTATTGTCCAACCAAATCAATCTTAAGATCTTTTACTTTCATTGTGACTGTTCTTTTAGCCCCTATGGCTAATTGAACTGGCCAAGGACTCCTAAATTCTATACTTTCCAAATGGCATAAATCAACTAATTTTAGGTTGACATAGCTTAAGCTTGCGCCAAGAGCTATCAAAATGGAAACAAGATGGTTGAACATTTTACCTTAAATTTAAATCTGAAATAATTAAGTTAGAATTTGGAGCATGAAATATTATATTAGATTTATAATTAGTATAGATTTATCTTAATTATAGATTTATCAATTGTTTAGAAGGATCAAATTTATATAAGTTTTTTTTAGAATGTAAAACTAAAAAAAATTACACATCTAGAGATTTTATTTCTTTCTAAGTTTGATAGATCCATGTTTAATATATGTGTGTGAACTACATTTTTGAATTTATAAATGGATTCAATGCTTTGAAAAACTTTCTTGGGCATTTGGATTGTGTCGACTACACAGGTTAAGCTTGCAATTCCAACAATTTTTTATTATTTGAATTGCATTTTTGAATGTATAAATGGATTTAGCACCATGAAAAATTCTCTTGGACACTTGGATTGTTTACAATACATAGCTCAACTTGCAATTCTAATAAATTTTTATTATATTTTGGACATAATTGATTGAAAGATTTACCCAAAAAAGAGCCAAAATATAGTGAGACTGCTTGAAATATATTAACTATAAATATTTATTCACTTGGACACTTGGATTGTGTACGCTACAAACTCGAGTTGCAATTCCAACAAATTTTTATTATATTTTAGACATAATTGATTAAAAAATTTATCCAAAAAAGACCAAAATATAGTGAGATTACTTGAAATATATTAACTATAAATATTTATTCTTTTCAATTACTTTATGTAATATATACATAGTTGAAATTTAAATACTTTTAAGGAATATGGAGATTGAAGTATTTTAATGATGGGCACCATTGTACACATTAAAACTAGCCTAGATCCATCAAACTCCTGATCTCACATGAGATGAGAGTGATTAAATTTCTTTAGGTGTAAACTTCTTTTAGAGTGCAAAGCCGTAAAAAAATTGTATCCCTCTCATTCCATGATAGATATGTAATGAACAAAACCAACATGCCATAATATTTTTTTTCTTATGATCAATTAAAATCTAACAATATTACACTAAGTACGAGGACCATTAAAATTGTATTGGTTTATAGCTCTTGATACCCTAATCACCTCACAGTATTAAGATATTGCATAGTTTTCAATATCATTTGTATAGGTAGATTTCTTTGTCTTGGGAGGTTGTGTCACCAACTATAAACATATCGACCTTAGCTTTGTAACATTTACTGTGTATATTTATGAGACCGGACAACTTTTATTGAAACCAACTGTCCAGGCTCAAATTACCTCCACGTGTCCTATGGAGTTCATGGTTGTTGTTGATCTAGACCTCCTCATGATCTGACAGTCCCAACCCTTTGTAGTGGTTATGGGTAACCACCCAGCCTCACTCCCACACCCACTAGTCATTTGCAAGGTGAGAAATTGGGGTGGTTTCCTCCACGGAGCCTCCACTCTATTAGGGTTGTGTCTTCTACAACTATTACCAAACTTTCTGCTGCGGATTCTAAACGTCACTGACGCTGCTCCCACTCCTTTACTAGTTACAGTCTTATTGATGTGGTTGTTCCACGGTTTGATCATAGGTAACCTTGCTCTTTTTAATAAAATTTGTTGATTGTTTAGAGTGAAATCTTCACTACAGTTCCTATTCTCACTACTTCTATCTTAATGTGTTGTGTCTACAGGTTCTGGGTTTGAATTGATACTCGAGGGTTCCAACATTTTTAATGAGTTGAAGCTAAATAAGCCTTAACAACTCAGGGTATTGTGCTTCAAACCCTTTTCCATGGTTTGGCACTGTAATTATAATTTTCCTCAGTGATTTAAGTCAGCATAACAATTCTTATCTAATGTTTTCTTTCAGTTGTGGCAAGTGGTCTCTGCATTAAATCTCTGGTACTAAAATAATCTCTAAGCACTAGTTTTCCTCCAGCGCTAAGGAAGGTCGGTTGTCCATGTTCATGTCATGGTTGAATTTAGGAATAGGGTATGGAATGTATACTTAGTAACTCCTTTTAAATTTGCTGGACTGCTCTTCCTCTAGAGTAAATTAATTACCCATTATGTTAGAGTCTTTTGACGGTTATATCCACTGTAGCTTTTGTAATTCCATAAGACTAATCTTAAAAATCTGTGATTAATTTACTGTGATTCAGTTGCTATTTTTTTAAAAACTGGCATGGTCTAGAACATGGTTTTTCTTTTCCTTCAAAAACCCCAAATGATATTTGACTCATTTCGTCGTGGTTTCCAAGTTATGGATTTTACCTCAACTTGAGGGTTTGAAACAGTTTCTTTTTAATGTTTACAATATTCCTCGTATGGGTTCATACAATTCTTATTGTAATGCTATTAGTTTTACTGTGCTTTAGGTGATTATGAAACAAATGATTCTAAAGTTTTGGCCATTTAATTCTGGTGTACTTGTTTTCTTAATACTTCCTTCCTATCTGCAAAGTATGAATTTTTCTTTCTTCACAGGGTTTAATGCTCTTTGGAAGCTAAATCCTCAACTTAGAATCAGTCTCTCGTTGTCCTACAAGAACCGACCGAAGGAGTAAATCTAAGTCAGGAATTTTGGTTCGTAGCTTCCATCTTAATATTCACAATTTTTTTTCTTTTTACAAAAAAAAGGGTTTCCACATTCAATAATGTTACTTTACTGTTTAATGTGGGTTTTGTATGTATAGATATATAGTTACTTGTAGCGAAAAAGTATAGTCGACTTCCTAGAGAGCAAATCACTACCGCATATTTCCTTTTATTTACTTACACATTGGTATACCACCTATCTGAAATTATTTGTGTATATATGAAACTGTGTATATTTTGATATTGTTCTTGCTGTTATGAGTAAAGTAAAAGGTTAAAGTCACAGAATTGTTAACCGTTCATACACAGGCTTGTTAACTATTCATACACATGCTTGTTAACTATTCATTTTCATTTATGCCTATCTCATTACTAAATAGGAATACTCTTCAAGTAAGCCCTAAATGAAACAACATTCATACTCTTATTTCTTCACCCACATAACAAATCCAGTTTTCTTTCAAATCCCATCCATGGTTTTCAACAACATATTTAATTGTTTTCATATCATTTTCTTTAATCTCAACCAAAATATCAATGGCCTAATTACTAACAAATCTTTCATACTCTCAAAAAAACGTTTTAAACATTTTAATAGTTTCAATAGCCATCTTTTACAGTATCAGTTGAGAGATTCATTCATACCATTATGAAATATAGCACAGAACCTTAAAGGTTATCTTTAATAACAGGGAAGAAAAACTACCTAATCACAATTATTTCCACAACAATTTAAGTAGATGGCAATTGGGCATTCAATACTTATTTTTTACTCTTGAGTTCCATAATTTACAGTTAGGGTCCCTCCATCCTTAAGAAAATGGAAATGATGTACAAAACATTCCTCCATTCTTATCAACTCCAGGACAATGTCTTTCAAAGCAATTTTTGCAAATTATCTGGCCTCAAGACATAACCAAGTCTAACCTATAATCTCTGCACATATCAAATCTGTAATTCCTGAAGTATTCCACTGACTCTTGTCTAGCTCTGGAATGACTTCTTAGTAGCATCATGATTTCTCTTTTATTTTCCTCCCCTCTTTCCTGCTGAGTTATCCCCACTTCCTTAGTAAGAAAATAGAACAAGAAAAGAGAGGAATAACTACTTAATTGTTAACTGTCTTGTAGAAAAAGAATTACTAGGGTCCCCTTCGTAAATTCGACCCAACTTAGAAATTAATTACCAATGTTATTACTTATTCAAATTTAGTCATTACTTTACAATCACCTAGGGGTGTCACATCTCCCCCCGCTTGAGTGAAACACTGTCCTCGATGTTTGTCTCTTCATTTGCATTTGGAAACAAATCGGGAAATTCCTCCTGCATAAATTATTTGAGTTCCCATGTGGCTTCCTCTGGGCTAAAGTATTTCCATTGTAATTTAAGCTAGATGATAACTTGTTTCCGTAACATTATTTCTCTATGATCGAGTATACGTAGAGGTTCTAATAGAAACGCTCCATTCAGTTTGAGTTGGATGTAGGAATTTACAGGGTAAGTTCCTCAGACAGAACACTAAAAGGACACCGCTCACAAACAGATCACAGATCAATACACCAGTATTTTGATGTGGTTAAAACCCTCGAAGAGGGAAACAGTCCACGGCCTGCGCCAACGTGGCTACTACAGGCAATTTATTAATAAAAGAATGAAAATTTACATAAGCTTCTCTCATGCACGGTTAACCTACAAATGACCCTCCATGCGCTTTAAAAAGAATTCATGGACCAATCGGGTGTCAAGCCACGGATCAAGTGTCGGTAATACCGAGGAGAGAATGAACCGTCGGATCACTACATATCGTGACCGTCGGATTGTAAGTTACAAAATGTACAACGGTAAAGAAACACACTTTACCTAACTCTATACTAGACCAAGTTGAACTTAACTATTCCTATGTGTCGAAATATCCTAACAGGAATAACACCCGTCAATTGCAGATAATGCAAGTACCTGAAGAAGCTTAATATTTCTAACCTTAGAAGTAATTTTACCCTCTATAGCAATTCCCCCAAGTCCGAGTACAGATAGTTTGGCCAAGCTCCCTATTGCAGGAGGAATGTTGCCACTAAACCCTTTAATGCTCAAATCAACAACATCAAGATTTCTGCATGAGCTAATACTAGCAGGAATACTGCCTGTTAAATTATTTGCAGAGACATACTTTCTGCACCTCGTCACCGGAAAGCTTATTCTGAGAAACTTCAAAGTATTTCAAGCTGGAAAGATGTAAAATATCAGGAAGAAGGCACCCAGTAAAAAAATTATCATATACAGACAAGAATTCGAGATTTCTCAAACTGAGAATCCCTGAAGGCAGAAAACCATAGAACAAATTACTACCCACAGACAGAAACTTCAAGTTTTCGCCCTGAAGGCAGAAAACCATAGAACAAATTACTACCCACAGACAGAAACTGCAAGTTTTCGCAGTCCCATAGTTCGTCAGGCGAAAATTCCATCGAACCAGGCAAATATTTATTAGCTGCCTTTGTTTGACAAAAACCAAGAAGCAATGAAAAATATTGACCAGGGTAGCACGTATTTTAGGCCACAAAGTTTCATGGTTGTAATTGTTCTTCATGAAATAGATACGACATTGCCATGTCGTGATGGTAATTGAAGGCCCTCTCGTGATGGTAATTGAAAAGGAGAAATAATAACAATTTAAATACAGCATTTCTCCACTCTATTCCAACATTTCAGAAGCTCTGAGACCTAGCTCTGATATATGCCAAGAGCGCTTCAAGTGTCGACAAAACCAGCGTTCACTCCAGCGTTCAATCCAACGCTCAATAGAACGTTCAATCCAACCTTCAATGGAATGGTGTCATACAATGTCAGGAGTCAGAAGTCAGAGAATATGAAACATTTATGGAGTCTGAGCGTGTTCAAATGAACAAGGCTCAGAAAATAGAATATGTCAAGGCAGTGCAGGGGTGGCAGACAGAACGTAGGTATGGCAGTTAGAAATAGAGAGAGCAATGGAGCAGATCAGGAGTTACAAAGGCTGATATGTCAGGTAACGCAGAACTGACATATATATAGATACCACAAAACAAGTGGCTCAAATTGGAGCAGGACCAGCAATCGCCCGCTTTGATACCATGTTAAACACACATGGGAGCAAGAACAATAGGAAAGATAAATCATGTGAGTTCAATTTTTATTAACAAGAGATATACATTTATAGTACATGTGGTGACCGTTGGGATTCACATCCCAAGGTCTGTTGGACTCCTTTTGTCCATTCGGCTTCCACACTAACCCATTGAGGATTAGGTGTCCAACAACTACACTCCATTCTGGATTCTTTGCTTTCGTTTCCATTCTGCAAGTGAGATTTCATTTTTATGGCTCGCAATGTGGAATATATTCTTAATTAATTGTGAGCAGTACTACAAATTAGCTAATCTGATGATCAACAACCTATCGCTTGGAATTAGATGATTCAGTGGGAAAGAGGAGTTATAATGGTAACTACATCTCTCTCTCACTTCGCCACTACTCAGGCCATTTGAAAATTATGCATTCAAGGGAGCTTGCTTTGCAACTGTTTGTTTCCATGCTGTTCTTGGTAGGATTCTTCTTACAAATTTGTGGGAAGTTGAACTGATATTTTATTTGCTTGGCTCGATTGTCTCTTTATTAGCGATATTACACCAACCCTCTTTGAAGGCGAACCAAACAACGTGTCTACTCCAATGTTTGGTAGCGGTAAGCTTACATACTATACTTGATTACTTCTTCAAACCATTCATAGAATGTGTTAGTAATTCTTCTCGCTAACTAATGGAATTATTTGGAAAATTCCTTTTTAATCACATTTATTTTCCAACATTTGTATAGTTTGCTTAACCCTTCCTCTATTTACTAATGCAGGTTTGATGCCGCCTCCTAATTGTGTCATGCGTTATTCTTCTCCTTATAATGATTGATTCCGTACCAGAATGTTTTCAAATTTGTGGAGTTTGCAACCCCAAGCTGAACCCAGGTTTTGGCACTCGACTCTTCTTCGTACCGAAATGTAAAGTAGTGTTTTCCTTCAGATATTTATAGCCAATGGCCATAGAGTTATGGAGCCAGGGATTTTGAGTTGTGTTTACCTAAATCCTAGGGTTACGAGAGGATAAATTTTAATGGCGTCCGTTTCTATATCGTTTCTCGTCCTTTTTCTTATTTTTTATTTTGTTTCAGACATTTTTTCGGTGGAATACAAGATCTGTATGAAAGTTTCTTTTGAAAAAAGAAGTCCAAGCTTATTAACAATTTTCGTATAGTGGCTCTGCAAAATTTGGGTTGAGGGCAATATCATAGAGTCCTTTTACAGTAACATACATATATAGATATATATATATTCATTCAATGCGAGTGCTTAAATAAAGGTTGGGTATAACAATTAAATAATAGAATTTTCAATCTCGGTTTCGTGTCTCTTCAATTAGCTAGTTGAATAGTTATTATGAGCTTAGTTTTCTAATAAAATACATGTAATTAAGTTCAACTTGTTTTCATTTGTATGTCTCTTTCCCTATTTACCATAAAATAACAAGTATTGTATGTATTTACCATAAAATATGAGTTAAATTTGTGCGACTAATAAACTAGTAATTACAGGAAGAAAATTATTTGTTAGTAAAGCCATTTTTCTTCATTTCTTATTAATAACTGGGGTTTAGATTCATGTTCTTGAGTGAAATTTGTAATCCTCATTGCCTTATTTTTAATTTTATTTTTTTTTTCCTTTAAAAAAATAAACTCACGTAACAATTCTGAGTTAACAGGGCAATGATAATTTTGCTAAGGATTTTCTGTTTGTACCGTGACTTGGGTTATTGAAATATCTGTCACACTTATCATATATGCTAGGCTCTGTTATGATTAATTTATTTCAACTAAAAGCAATTTAGTTGGCGGCCCTATGTAGAGTTTCCACATGGGTTTTCATGTATGTTCATTTATTTTTTGCATTCAGAAGTCATGACCGTTCTAGGGTATTGTTAACCAATTTTTCATGGAATTAACCTCCTTCGTCATAAATTACTGTCAAGATTGCAGGTTTTCATGTATGTTCATTTACTCTTTTGAGTAGGGAAGCCATGACATTTCTACGCTATTGTTCACCAATTTTTCCTGGAATTAATACCCTTCTTCATAAATTACTGTCAAGCTTTATATATAGAACGAATATGTTTTCTTACCATGAAGATTTTACAGCCACAAGATTTCTTTAGTTACATAATACTTTGCACGGACCTCAAACTCTTCTAAATTCTCATAAAGCTCATTCAAACAAGATAATGGTAACCACGACAATTCCTCTAAGAAAAATTCATTTATTATTTCTATATACATTGCTTATTAAAGACATTAATATCCCTTGTTCCGAAGAAAAATACAACAATACAAAGTATTTATGTGTAGATACCACTCCTCCCGACCAATGAGAATGGCAATCACTTATATTTATCTCCCAATCCTTTTCACTTTTAGAACAATTTTCAAATCAGAAACCTTCACATGTTCGCCCAAGACCACCTAGTCCAAACTAGCTACAATCTAGGCATTAGCTTTAGCACTTTGGCTTCAAATGAAATTCCACTGGTTGCACTTAGGCTTCAAATGGAATTCCACTGACCAATGAGCATAGGAACTCTATGTTCCTATGTCTCCCTCTGAGAGGGTCCTCCGTTTAGTCTCTTTTCATCTCCCTTTTCAGTAACCTCAGGTTTTTCATTTGAAAGTCTCCTCCCTTTCTGTTCCTAACAGAGATAATTTATCTTTGGGAGGTGAGTAACTGCCTAACTATTCTTGTTAATGAAAATTTTCCTCTAGGGACAATTTCATGGCTTGCCACAATAAACTTTTAAATAAAATTAAAATAATATTTCTAGGCTTTCTACCTAGCCCATGGTTTACTAAGTTACTGTAGTAAAGTAAATTATACATTTATTTTCCATTGAGGGATATGACATCTATCATGCCTCAATCTCACAAAGTGTCAACCTAGCATTGTATCCAAAGATATTTCTTACTATGACTTTTTATAAATTATAACGTAAATCATTAATTATTGAAAGATGTTTCCTTAAGCTAATAATAATGTAACATAGTTGTTCATTTTAATTTTAAAATAAATACTTCAACTAGCTCATTTTAATTTTAAAATAAATACTTCAACTAGCATTTTGAATAAAAAATGGTTTTGGAAATTTGTCCTACATACTTATTGCTTTACAATTTAAAATAAAAAAACTTAATACTCAATCTTGGGAAGTGTCAACCTAATAGCATTGTATCCAAAGCTATTTCTTACTATGACTTTTTATAAATTACAAAGTAAAAATTATAAGGTAAATCATTAATTAATGAAGGATGTTTCCTTAAGCTAATAATAATGTAACATAGTTGTTAATTTTAATTTTAAAATAAATATTTCCATTAGTATATTGAATAAAAAATGGTTTTGGAAATTTGTGCCGCATACCTATTGCTTTACAATTTAAAATAAAAAAATTAATAGTAATATTCAATAAATTTTATATTACTATGAAATAAAATTAAAAATAAAAAAACAAAATATGATATGTAGGCAAACTCTAGAGTAATTAAGCCTTTCAACACCCTATTTCAAATATCTTAAAAAATAAATAAAATATAAAAGTGCCCACAAAGAATTAACGAAAAATCCATAATAATGTGACTAACCAAATGTAATAAATAAAAATAAAAAACGATAAAAGCATGAACTGAAACTCTATTGGCAAGATGTGCGGTTGAAAATAAAAAAGGCATGCATTAATAGAAAGAACCACCAAAAAAACCTAGGAAGTAGAGGCGGTAAAACTCTTGTAGTTGTTGAAGGGAGTTGTGCTTATCCGGTCAGGTTATGCTTTTGTGTTTAGTTGTCTGTGTGCTTTGAGTTTGGGTTTGTCTGTGTGGAGTTTGTGTTTGAGTTTGTCATGGTTGTGTGGCATACAAGAGGAGACTGGCTAGAAAAGGGCAGGGAATTTGAGTTTCTTAACAGTTTTCGGGGGCTCATAGAGATGGATTATCTCTCAGAAATGGTAGGGATCAAATTTTATTTAATTTCATTGTTTCTGTTCATCTCTGTTCTGCTGCGAAAACTAATTCCATTTGATAACCTTGTATTTTTTGCTCATGGAAATGAATAAAAGAAGGAAAGAGGTGGTTGACGTCGCTGTTGTTCAAAGCCTACCTAGCTGATCCCAATTACCTGGCTTAAGAAATGAAATCGAATCCCAATTCCAGGCATGTAGAGATGGCCCTGTATCTGTATCTGTATCTCTCCCTTTCATTACTTTAAACATGGTTCTTATATCGTTGCGGTATTGGCTAGTCCCTCGCGCCGGTATTTATATCGTTCCGTTATTAGCTACGCCCTCTACCATTCCTCCTAATTTTTCAGGAGATAGTTAAAAAGGAAGATATATTGTGTGTTATGTGCTACTTTAATCCATGGTCTTTAACCCTTATCATTTTTATCTGTAACTAAATAAAACCATGAAACAATTTTAATATGTCAATTAAACCGACCAAAGAATTTATTGGCTCACCCTCAACCTCATTAACTGAACTAACGTTGTCTTCGTTACCCTTTCTTCTTCTACTGGCTGGTTTATTAAATTATCCAATTAATAATATTCATTTTCAAATTATTAATACAACTCTGTAAGAGTAGTTACTCTTTCTTATCATCGGTTTATTCAACTTTTAAATTAATAATAATCCAATCCAGCTCAGCTCTTTTGCGGCAATTGGGAATTCTATGTTATACTTCAGTACTTCTTTGGTGATTCAACGCCCCCATCAAGTCTCGATCCGGTCTTCGGTAGTCCACTTGTATTTGAAATGGCCCTCTACCATTCCTACTCATTTATCTCCCTCCGGTATTAGCTAGCCCGCGGATATTTGAAATGGCCCTCTACCATTCGTACTCGTGTTTCCGGGAGATAGTTAAAGGCCGATAAAATGGAATGGCCCTACATCTGTTGTTTTATATTTTCATATACAGGAGAAACCTACCATACGTTTTAAAAATCAAATTGAGTTATATCATTAATTACAATATATAATCATGATTCATAATATAATATATATTTTTATTTAAATTATTTAAATTATTTTTTGGATGAGAAAATAAAAAATAAAACTCATTTCATTAATAATACATTTATTGAGCTGAGTTGAGTGAATGTGAGTCTGTTTGATTCCCAAAGTCAAAGGAAGGGCAGTCCAGCAACTGAACATTCACGGCTCTCTCTCAATAATGGCTTGTTTTAATTATGTATTTATGTATATCCATGTAAAATGAAACAATTATACACCAAATGTCCAAGTTTTCTCATGTATATAGCATGTAAGGTTGAATATAGAAAAATGGCACTGAGTGTGATACATATGCAAAAAAAAATACATATACATCAAGGTTTTAAATGACGTCTAGACTCCAAAAACCATAAAGCGACAACCTACAACCTACAAGCTACATAAATTACTACATATCATCAGATTTATTCCCACCTAATGGTGCCATTGTAAATAACTCGTTTAATCCCATGCATGTCAAAAGTATAATATCATTGTACTATGCCGTTGAAAGTTTTATAATGGAAAGATATGCTGGCAATGCCACATAAAAATGATGCTCCTTGAATAGTTGGATACATTTGTTCTGATGTGAGATCACTAATTGAGATTAGAAATCACAAGGGTTGGTGTGGAGTGGAGTTGTTGCTTAAGCTGTTAAAAGCCATTATTTCTTATTAGATGAAGGGAAGGAAAGGTACTTGTTATTCCCCATGAGTATCTAATTTAAGGTCCAAGTAATAGGCAGAAAATGAAGCAGGAGCTTTATTCAGAAGTTAGGAAGTTTGAGGAGGTTGTGGAGCTATATGAGGTATCTATGATGAGGCTAATCTTGGATGATTTGTATCTTCTCTAGACCTAGGTATTCTTGAGTCATCAATGATGAAATTTAGATATAGAATTTGCTCTGTTACAAATGAACACTTTTCAGGAAAAGCATAGAACATATATTCCCGGAGAGTCTACAGAAATACGTGCCTAACATGGTAAAGGTGCTCTTATTAAGTGTCATTGTAAACAAGGATGTAATTTGGACTAAGTTATCATGTTTAGTGAACTTGGTTCTTTAAGATCAAAATTGCCAAATTTTATCTGATCCCTAATTTGTTAGATTAAAATTTGAGATCACTAAACCTTAAGGTGAACTTGAATATGTGAGTGAACTAGAAAATATTCATCAAAATTCATTGGAGTTTGATTGGGGCTTGACTGATGAATATAGAACAATTAACAAAAAGAAAGGTCTTAGGTTTGAATAAAAGTAGCAATCTTCACTTTTATATTTAGAGAACTAGAGTTGTTTTCAACCATTAAGGATCTACCATATGGTTTTGGTTTTACCAAAGCATGATGTGGAACTCCGGTTTTGCCATAAGTTTTTGGGCATGAACTGTCGCTGAGTTTGGTGTTCTCTGTGTCCCTCTCCATTGAAAAGAGGTCCTTTTTAAGGATAAATGGAATATCCTAGAGGCGTGAAGGATTTAACAAGGCTAATGGGCGTCTCCATCTTGTGGAAAAAAGGTGTCAAGCATGTCCTTTCATAAGATAGCTAAAGCACCATTCCAATGGGGAGATTAGAGGTCTTAGTATAAAGTGAAAATGTGGACTCTATTGGGGTCAAAAGCTTGCCCTTCTTGCCTTTTAAGTGCTAGGATACTTTTGTTACTGCAATTTGGCTTCATAACGTATAATTTTAGAGGTATTTTTTTAAGTAGTGAAACATCTAACGCATTTTTAGCGAACCATCCCAATTCAACTGTTCAACTTGTATGGATGGTTAAATTCAACTATGCCAATCTTCCCTTCATTGCTTTTAATATTGAATCATATTTACCATTTTATGTTTGTTGGAAGATGAGAGAAGCTGCATCATAAGCCTTCATAAAGAATGTATCCTAGTACTACTCTGTTTGCCTCAACGAAATTTGCAGTCTGGGTGCTACTTAATAGGAGCTTACAATCAACATGGCTTCTCAAAACACAAGTACTTCTGAAAATTTTGGTTATAAAGATATGGCATAATCTGGACAAAAATGAATTGCAAGGCAAGCCAATCAATAGATAGTTTGCATATTTGAAAGGAAGCATTCCGAGTTGTTATTATTTAAAATAGAAAATTTTGGCTACATAAGGGGTTTCGGGGACATTTCATAAAACAAAGACTTAGTTTTTTAGGTAATGGAGGGTTTTCAACACTTGCTCTACATATATAATTGAAGAGAAACTAGGAAGAACCGAGAAGGGTGAAAAACAAGGAAGAATGAGATGAGAGGCTTTTTCTGAATCCCTTGTTTTCCTAAGCCCTTGATTTAATCGAGGGTTACAGAGTTGTCATGCATCCCTAACAATGGTAAAGGTCAATCATCGCACCATTGCCTACTGCCTACAAGAAATAATTGGCCTACCCAGCTAAAAAATGTTTTCCAAGGGATCGCTGACATGTGGTAGAACTAAAATTACTGAAGCAAAGAGGGAGGAGAAAAATTACAGACATATTCACATGATCACGATATAACCTTTTTTTATAGTCACAATGTGTATGTATGTACACAAAGCATAATTTGATTTCCATCCTAGATGTAGCAAATGTTTTATGTATACTGAATAATCAATTGGCACTATACAAGGGGTTGCCAGATTCTTAGAGACTAGCAACATCACCAGGTTGAGATGGTGAGGAGGGGTTAATTTTTCCATGCCAAAGAGATGAAACCTAAGGATTCATCTAGAGAATATGCTTCACAATAATTTTAGAGAAGAATTCTAGCTTGGCTCCTTGGATAATCACTTAAATTGGTAAATTTGTATATCGCTAATTCTATAAGAATATGCCACTGATCCCTTCCTTCCAGACTGATTTTTCTTTCGGTTCCCTCAAAATCTGCAATTCCCATTATTTTCTTTGCGACGAAGAGCTTCTCCACATTCAACCGCTCTGCAATATCCCTTGCCATGTTGGGCTCCATAGATTCAAAAAATGTAGAGAAATATTCTAAAGCATTTTGAAATCAAACTTGGAATTGGTAAGCATTTAAATGAGCTTCATATTCTCCAAGTGTTACGACTTTGGGGGATAGGGCATGATCTAGTTTGAGTATTTTCACTAGGGGTTCAAGGGAATCTCCTAAAATATTATATAACTGTAACATAAAATTTACTGCGATGCATTCATCTTGCTCAATTTTCAGGGTAGACAATTCCACCTAACTCATATGTTTTGACACTAGACAGAACTCAAACTCTAGGTCAAGCAATTGAGCAAACTCTATGAGCCTCTTGCCAGTGGCCAACAAAGAGGAAGTAGGGTTTTGGCCTAGTGTTGGGGCAGGGATACTTGCGATATTTATTTTTTGGGGTTTTCTGCCTAGCCTCATCGTGAATGCATGCAATAAAGCTACACACTGTACACCCTGCACAATGCCGAAGTCGACTATGTGAATTTTCTCTGCCTTGTCTTATAAAAGAAATTACTTTAATCACTAAAGTCATTGCTAAGGTTAATTGTATATTAGGCTACTTCTGCAGGCCTAGACACTTAGGTTTGTGCAAAAGTACCTACCTGAGCTACAAAACATCAACACTTTATTGTCTGAATTTTGGACAAGGCCATCATGCTGGTTTTATGCTTTTGTATGCTGTGTGCTTAGCCATTTCTTTCATGTGCATTCATTTCTATTTCCATTCATGTCATCATTCCTAAACTCATTATTTGTTTACTATTAAATTCAATCCTTGATGATAGGGGTTTGCCTAGGATTTTGCTTCCCTTAGAGTTTGTCGGTAACTCGCTAATACTTTATTTATATCAACTCTTTTCTATTCATCCTACCTCGTGAGGCTCCTCCTGCTTAGGAACTAAAAGTTCCTCCTCTGTATGCAACTTGAGCTCCGTCTCAAGTGATACTTGCATAGCTTTCTGCTCGTCGAACATTAGATCCCTGCATACCATTGTCCACTAACTGGTAGGAAGGTACACCTGGTAGTTGTGGGGTTTATCCGTGTACCCCACAAGTATTCCCAACTCAGCTGTTGGATCTAACTTCTTTCAGGCATCTTTGGTCACATGATAGTAAACTGATGATCCAAATATTTGTAAGTGACTCACATCTGGTCGCTTCCCGAAAAAGGCCTCCATAGGTGTCTTCATTCCTAATATATGGTACGGGCTTCTGTTCTGCAGGTATACTGCTGTATTGCACGCATCAGCCCACAAATGTAGTGGTAGGCTTTGGTCATGCAACATCACTCGAGCTACTCCCACAATCGATCTGTTCTTCCTTTCGGCCACCCCATTTTGCTGTGGGTTATGGAGTACCATCAACTTCCATTTAATTCCTTCTGCAGTGCAGAAGTCCTTAAACTATTGGGAGATATACTCTCCACCATTGTCGCTACGCAAGGATTTTACTTGCTTTCTAGATTCTTTCTCTTCCAAGAATTTAAACACACAAAATCTCAAGAAGGTCTAATCCTTCTTTTTCATAAAGTAGATCCAGCATCTATGAGAAAAATCATCAATAAAAATAACATAGTACCTCTGTTTAGCGGTGGAGTCTGTAGAGAAAGGTCCACAAACATCTAAGTGAACTCACTCCAGGATTGCTCCATCTCTACTGTCTCGATCCAGAAAGGAAGATTTCACATACTTACGCAAGGTACAATCTTTGCATGTATTCGTCTGCTCCAGTTTTCCCTTGGGAAGTCTGGTATAAATCTGTTGCATAATCTTCAGGGCTCCATGGTGCAAGTGGCCCAATCTTCTATGCCATAGCTCGCCAACATCTTGGCTCTGCACCATCTCAGCTTTGGAGCTCAATGCAGCACAATTGTCTACCTCTAGCTTGTAGAGATTCTTTACTCAAATCCTGATTCGCTTGGTCTGTCCAGTGCCGATATGTATCAAAAACACTTTTCCTTCACTAAAAAATACATCATAGCCTTTATCTTCTAGCATAGAAATGGACACAAGATTCTTCTTCAGACCTGGTACATACTTTACATCAATCAGGGTGAGAGGAACTCCATGATCCCTCTGAAAAACAACCATACCTTCACCTAAAACATGGTACCTTCCATCACCGCCCATCCTAATCCGCATCTAGAGATCCTTCTCCTCCAAGGTACTGAAAAGATTCTTATCACGTGACATGTGGAATGAAGCTCCATTGTCCAGGTACCACACACATCCCACAATGGATGAAACCATGCATGCAATAAGAGAGAAACCCAACTCAAACTACGAGGCCAGTCCCTGACCATTAGAACCCTTCGAGGATCCCTTCGTGGATTTCTTCTGTGGACAATTTGTAGCATAATGGCCCACTTCATGACAATGAAAACATCGCACTTTCGATTTGTCAAACTTCTTCCCACCATGGGAAGAACTGGATTTGGAATGAGATGCCTTCCCTTTCCCCTTCCTCGCCTTACTCACTAAGGCTATATTTTCCTCATCATCTTGTTTTGATGAGGATCCATCTCTGGTGCTTCTTCTTATCTCCTCCTACATCAGATCTGACCAAAGTTGTTCCCAATTTGGCAATATTTCTCTTCCATTAACCGAGTCTTGGTAGCTATGCCTGCTCTTAGGAAGATTGAGGAGTGAAAGACTCACCATGTCATCATCGGCTGTCATGATCCCTACACTTCCAAGCTCATCCTTGCAGGTGGTGAGCTTGTTTAGATATGTAAAGATCGTGTCGCCCTTTTCACACTTGATTTTTCAAAGCTTGTCTTTCAGCACCAACTTCCTTTGGTTGCTACTATTCTGATATAGATCTTTCAATGTTTTCCACATCGAAAACGATGTCTCCTTCCCATGGGGACTCGAGACTATGTGGTCTCGAACTCCCTCCAGAAGGATTCTCCTCGCTCTAGCCACACATTTCTTCCATTATGCCAATTCAGTAGCAAGATATATTCACAATAGAATATTCCTACAACTGATAGTACACTGTCCCTCCATCTGATCTCAACTGGGTCTCTCACTAAACTGACATGCATGAGTTATTTATGAGAGAATATTCAATTATTTGAAGTGCAGCAGTTACATGCATGCATGCATTAACTAACCGAACTCACAATTAGTTCAACAAACTCTTTGAACTAATGAGCTAACTAATCACAACTCAAATTACAACTCATCCTTATCTCTTTAACTGATGGATAAATTCCTCAATTAGTGGAGAAACTTTGCATGTTTTCACATAGACTTTATGTTTGATTTTCTACAACTAATTAACTGAAGACGAATTAATTAATTATTTTACAAACAACTGCTAAGATCAAATTCAAATTTTACTTCTCTATTTTAGTTCAGGGACTAACTAAAATAGGAAGGTATTCTGAAATGCTATTTATAGCAGTGCTAAATTTAGCACTTCTATATTTAGCATTTCAGGTTGCTATTTTCTACATTAAATTTGTAAAAGCACCAAATCTTCTTGAAAGGGGATTTCATGCATTTATATATATGAACACAATGGTGGAAAAAATTATTCAAGTGATCCATTCCACTGTTTTATGTTGCAGGGCATTTCTTTCTTTTCGCTGAAAATTATTCAAGTGATCCATTCCACTGTTTTATGTTACAGGGCATTTCTTTCATTTCGCTGAAAATTATTCAAGTGATCCATTCCACTGTTTTATGTTGTATCGTTGAAATGGATAGAAATAGAACCCACATGGGCTTGATTGCCCATAATTTCCTCTCAGCTCTACTTTCAAAGCAAACCCTCGTTGGGTCATTTCAGCGATCCCACTCATTTGAGTTTTCTTATTTCATTTTCCTCTTGTTAATTTCTTTAGCCCGGCTACCAATCCATCTCATAGTTAGTCTGTTCTCCATTCGGTTGATTTAAATTACCTCGTCATTAAACAGATTATTAGAATAAACGACTAGGAATGTGAGTTGAGTTGAGTGAATGTGAGTCTGTTTGATTCCCAAAGTCAAAGGAAGGGCAGTCCAGCAACTGAACATTCACGACTCTCTCTCAATAATGGCTCTGCTCTCTCCCCATTAATTTCAGGTACATATTATCATTAATTCATTTGTACTCTGTTTTTCATTTTCCGTAATATACTTTTAATTCATTTCCGCCATTTTAATGCATGTTCATCTATCTCAAATCTGATGCAGGTTATTTAAGAGGTTCGATGGAAAACAACCTCCAATTGAAGAGTTCCTACAGCATAATCAATGTTTAGGGATTCAATTACAGGTACCTCAATCCTTTCATTTCATTTCAGATTTCTTTAGGTTAATTTCTTCCTAGTCAACCACAACAAGAATAAGGTATTTTTATTTTATTTTTTCTTTCTGTTAATTCCTTCTTTCAACGCTAAATTGAAATGTCAAATCAGCCCTGTAATGAGTATTTACTTTTAATTGAGTGAAATCCAAATGTCAAACCAACCCTGTAATGAGTATTTTTGTTAATTCCTTCTTTCAGCCCTGTAACGATGGAAATTGAGGGGTCAAACCAACCATGTGGTGGGTTTTTTCTTTTAATTGAGTGAAACACAAATGTCAAACCAGTCCTGTAATGAGTATTTTCTTTTAATTGAGGGATTTAATTACAAGTACATTTCCACTAAATTTTACTCTCAAAACAGAACCCAGTCCTTTGGTTTCAATTTTGTTTAGGTTAATTTCTTCAACTTAATCAAACCACAACAAGAATAACCTATTTTCTTTAATTTTCTTTCTGCAATTCCTTCCTTCAGCCATGTAATGACGGAAACCAAGGTGTCAAACCACACACTGGTATTTTCTTCTAATTGTCTAAGAATATTTTCTATTGATTTGTTTAGCTGTGGATTATCGATCCATCCAATAATTATTGTTGAGGTTAACTCATTTATCTATTTGGTGCTTATGAAATTCGTTCCTGTTGTTTTTACTCATCGAGTAACTATCCCATTTGTTCATATTATTCCTTGCCCAAGTTTAATTGGCATGAAATTAAGATTACTTCTTATCCATCCTTTGCCCAAGTTAAATTTCCATGTACACATGTTCAGCATTTCAATGTCTAGTTTCAATGTAATTAATCTGTATTTTTGGTTTATTGTCAGCTGAAACACAATCATCATCTGAATTTGATTTGTTTTTTAAATATATAATAAATTTAAATATTATTATTTGAATTTAAATATCTATTTAAAATATATATAATAAATTTAAATTTAAATGGGAAATATCATTTAAGAATTCCGTGTTAGGCTCAGTCAATGTTTTCACTATCCTAACTAAATCATAGTAATATTTGTGGCAAATCAAACCCTGCCGTTCTTGGAATCAAGGGTGAAGTTAGTTTAATTAATCTTGTAATGATTAATTAACCATATAGAAAACATTTCAGACTATAGCATCATCAATTTGTGAGATGATATTTCAATTTAATTTAAAGCTTGGTATATATATTTTAAATAAAGATTGAGATGATATTTCAATTTAATTTAAAGCTTGGTATATATATTTTAAATAAAGATTCAAATGCAAGTGATGTTTTTTAAATTTATTATATATATTTTAAATAAAAATTTAAATAAAAATAATAATTCTAGTCCACTTAAGTTTCCTCAATTATAAAAATTAGTAGTGTAATTTGTCACCCGAGTCTAAAAATAATCTTCTATAAATAATTTCTTTATTAATATTATTTATTTTATTTTATTTTTTAATTATTTTAAAATTTAGATAATTAATATTTTTATTAAATTCTACACTATATTTTACTAATAATACTAAAATAATATAATATATAATGAAAAATTGTTTAAAATTGATTTTAAATATGCGTTTTATTAAATGTCTCAACTACAATACATATATATAAATTTTTATAGATCTAGATGGGGTTAGAGTAAGCTTGGCTAAGCCAAGCTAAGCGAAAGCTAGAGTAGGTTTTCCTAGGCTAGGCTAGAGTAGGCTAGGCTAAGCTAGGCTAGAGTAGGCTAGGTGAGGCTAGGCTAAGCTAGGCTAGGTGAGGCTAGGCTAAGATAGAGCATGGTAGGTTATGCTAGATTAGAATATGGTAGTCTAGTGTTAGGCTAGGAATATATTAAGCTAGGGTAGCGTAGGCTAGGCCACGCTAAAGTAGGCAAGGCTATTGTAGGGTAGGGTAGGGTAGGGTAGGCTAGGAAAGAGTTTGCTAGGCTAGGCTAGGCTAGGAAAGAGCAGGATAAGCTAGGATAGGAAAGAGTAGGTTGGGTTAGGCTCTGAAAGAGTAGAGTAGGCTAGAGTAGGCTAGATTAGGAAATGCCATAGTAGGTTAGGCTAGGCTAGGCTAGGCAAGGCTAGGGTAGACTAGGTTAGAGTAGGATAGGTTAGAGTAGGTTAGGCTAGGCTAGAGTAGAGTAGAGTAGAGTAGGCTAGGATAGGCAAGGCTAGACTAAGCTAGGCTAGAGTACAATAGGGTAGGGTAGGGTAGGCTAGAGTAGGCTAAGCTAGAGTAGGGTAGGCTAGAGTGGGTCGGGCTTGGGTAGGGTAGGCTAGAGTAACCTAGGCTAGGGTAGGCTAGGCTAGGCAAGAATAGGTTATGTTAGGAAAGAGTAGGCTAGGCTACGCTAGGCTAGGCAAGAGTAGGATAGGCTAGGCTAAAGTAGAGTATGCTAGGCTAGGCTAGGCTAGGCTAGAGTACGATAGGGTAGGCTAGGGTAGGTTAGAGTAGGCTAAGCTAGAGTTGGCTAAGCTAGAGTAGGCCAGGCTAGAGTAGGCTAGGATAGATTAGGCTAAGGTACGGTAGGCTAGAGTAGAGTAGGTTAGGCTAGGCTAGGGTTAGGTTATAGTAGGCTAGGGTAGGCTAAGGTAGGGTAGCCCAGGGTAAGCTGAAGTATGCTAGACTAGAGCAGGTTAGGCCAGAGTAAGTTAGGCTAGGCTAGAGTAGGATAGGATAGGGTAGGCTAGTAGGCTAGGCTAGGCGAACCTAGAGTAGGCTAGGGTAGAGTAAGTTAGGCTAGGCTAGACTAGGCGCAACTAAAGTAGGCTAGAGTAGGGTAGGATAGGGTAGGCTAGGTAGGCTAGTAGGCTAGGCTAGGCAAACCTAGAGTAGGCTAGACAAGAGTAGGTTAGGCTAGAGTAGGCTAGGGTAGAGTAAGTTAGACTAGGCTAGGCTAGCTAAGCTAAAGTAGGCTAGTCTAGGCTAGGCTAGGGTAGTCTAGGCTAAGCTAAAGTAGGCTAGTCTAGGCTAGGATAAGCTAAAGTAGGCTAGGCTACGCAAGGCTAAGGTAGAGTAGGTTACGTTAGGCTACTCACTAGGGTAGGTTATGCTAGAGTAGGATAAGCTAGGCTATGCTAGAGTAGGTTTGGCTAGGCTAGGCTAGCCAATGCTAGGGTAGGTTATGCTAGGGTAGGATAAGATAGGTTATGCTAGAGCAGGCTTGGCTAGGCTAGTCTAGGCTATGTTAGGTAGGTTATGCTAGGTGAGGCCAAGCTAAACTAGGTTAGGCTAGGGTAGACTAAGCTAGGGTAAGCTAGGGTATGTTAGGGTAAGCTAGAGTTGGCTAACCTATGGTTAGGTAGGGTAGGGTACGATAGGCTAGAGTAGGCTAAGGAAGGCTATTTCAAGATAGCCTAGAGTAGGCAAGGCTAGGTTTAAGTAGACGAGGTTAGGGTATAGAGTAGGCTAGAGAAGAGTAGGCTAGGGTAGAGTAGGCTAGGGTAGAGTAAGTTAGGCTAGGGTAGAGTAAGTTAGGCTAGGCTAGACTAGGCACAACTAAAGTAGGCTAGAGTAGGGTAGGATAGGGTAGGCTAGGTAGGCTAGTAGGCTAGGATAGGCAAACCTAGCGTAGGGTAGACAAGAGTAGGGTAGGCTAGAGTAGGCTAGGGTAGAGTAAGTTAGGCTAGGCTAGGCTAGGCTAAGCTAAAGTAGGCTAGTCTAAGCTAGGGTAGGGTAGTCTAGGCTAAGCTAAAGTAGGCTAGTCTAGGCTAGGCTAAGCTAAAGTAGGCCAGGCTACGCAAGGCTAAGGTAGAGTAGGTTACGTTAGGCTACTCACTAGGGTAGGTTATGCTAGAGTAGGATAAGCTAGGCTATGCTAGAGTAGGTTTGGCTAGGCTAGGCTAGCCAATGCTAGGGTAGGTTATGCTAAGGTAGGATAAGATAGGTTATGCTAGAGCAGGCTTGGCTAGGCTAGTCTAGACTATGTTAGGTAGGCTATGCTAGGTGAGGCCAAGCTAAACTAGGTTAGGCTAGGGTAGACTGAGCTAGGGTAAGCTAGAGTTGGCTAACCTATGGTTAGGTAGGGTAGGGTACGGTAGGCTAGAGTAGGCTAAGGAAGGCTATGTCAAGATAGCCTAGAGTAGGCAAGGCTAGGTTTAAGTAGACGAGGTTAGGGTATAGAGTAGGCTAGAGAAGAGTAGGCTAGGGTAGAGTAGGCTAGGGTAGAGTAAGTTAGGCTAGGGTAGAGTAAGTTAGGCTAGGCTAGACTAGGCGCAACTAAAGTAGGCTAGAGTAGGGTAGGATAGGGTAGGCTAGGTAGGCTAGTAGGCTAGGCTAGGCAAACCTAGAGTAGGCTAGACAAGAGTAGGTTAGGCTAGAGTAGGCTAGGGTAGAGTAAGTTAGACTAGGCTAGGCTAGGCTAAGCTAAAGTAGGCTAGTCTAAGCTAGGCTAGGGTAGTCTAGGCTAAGCTAAAGTAGGCTAGTCTAGGCTAGGCTAAGCTAAAGTAGGCCAGGCTACGCAAGGCTAAGGTAGAGTAGGTTACGTTACGTTACTCACTAGGGTAGGTTATGCTAGAGGTAGGATAAGCTAGGCTATGCTAGAGTAGGTTTGGCTTGGCTAGGCTAGCCAATGCTAGGGTAGGTTATGCTAGGGTACGATAAGATAGGTTATGCTAGAGCAGGCTTGGCTAGGCTAGTCTAGACTATGTTAGGTAGGTTATGCTAGGTGAGGCCAAGCTAAACTAGGTTAGGCTAGGGTAGACTAAGCTAGGGTAAGCTAGGGTAGGCTAGAGTTGGCTAACCTATGGTTAGGTAGGGTAGGGTACGGTAGGCTAGAGTAGGCTAAGGAAGGCTATGTCAAGATAGCCTAGAGTAGGCAAGGCTAGGTTTAAGTAGACGAGGTTAGGGTAAACTAGGGTAGGTTATGGTAGGGTAAACTAGAGTAGGCTTGCATAACCTAGGTTAGGCTACGCTAGCTTGGTAGGTTAGAATAGGCTAGGCTAGAGTGGGTTGGGCTTGGGTAGGGTAAGCTAGAGTAGGCTAGTCTAGTCTAGGTTAGGTTAGGTTAGACTGAGCTAGGCTAGGGTACAATAGGGTAGGCTAGGGTAGGCTAGAGTAAGCTAAGCTAGAGTAGGCCAGGCTAGGCTAGGCTAAGGTAGGCTAGGCTAGGGTAGGCTAGAGAAGGCTAGGGTAGGCTAGAGTAAGCTAGGCTAGGCAAGAGTACGTTAGGCTAGGCTAGAGTAGAGTAGGGTAGGGTAGGGTAGGCTAGACTAGAGTAGAGTAGAGTAGGGTAGGGTAGGGTAGGCTAGCATAGGCAAGAGTACGATAAGGTAGGCTAGGGTAGGCTAGAGTAGGCTAAGATAGAATAGACTAGGATAGATTAGGCTAAGGTAGGGTAGGCTAGGGTACGTTATAGTAGTCTAGGTCGGGCTAGAGTAGGTTAGGCTTAGGCTACATTAGGTTAGGCTAGGATAGAGTATGCTAGGAAAGAGTAGGTTAGGTTAAAGTAGGTTAGGGTAGGCTAAGGTAGGCTAGCCTAGGGTGAGATGAAGTATGCTAGACTAGAGTAGGTTAGGCCAAAGTAGGCTAGGCTAGGCTAGAGTAGGCTAGGATGGGGTAGGCTAGTAGGCTAGGCTAGGCGAACCTAGAGTGGGCTAGACAAGAGTAGGTTAGGCTAGAACAGGCTAGGGTAAATTAAGTTAGGTTAGGCTAGGCTAGGCTAAGAAAACGTAGCCTAGAGTAGGCTAGGATAGGGTAGGCTAGGTAGGCTATTAGGGTAGGCTAGGCAAACCTAGAGTAGGCTAGACAAGAGTAGGTTAGGCTAGAATAGGCTAGGGTAAATTAAGTTAGGTTAGGCTAGGCTAGGCTAAGAAAATGTAGCCTAGAGTAGGCTAGGATAGGGTAGTCTAGGTGGGCTATTAGGCTAGGCTAGGCGAACCTAGAGTACGTTAGACAAGAGTAGGTTAGGCTAGAGTAGGCTAGGGTAGAGTAAGTTAGTCTAGGCAAAGTTAAAGTAGGCTAGTCTAGGCTAGGGTAAAGTTCGCTAGGCTAGTTTAGAGTACGTTACATTAGGCTAGGCTACAATACACTAGGGTAGGTTATGCTAGAGTAGGATAAGCTAGGTTATGCTAGGGTAGGTTTGGTTTGGCTAGGCTAGGCTAGACTACGTTAGGGTAGGATATGCTAGAGTAGGATAAGCTAGGCTATGCTAGAGTAGGCTTGGCTAGGCTAGGCTAAACTATGTTAGGTTGGCTATGCTAGGTGAGGCCAAGCTAAACTAGGTTAGGCTAGGCTAGGAGTAGGCTAAGCTAGGGTAGGCTAGGCTGGACTATGTTAGGTAGGCTATGGAAGGTGAGGCCAAGCTAAAATAGGTTAGGCTAGGTTAGAGTAGGCTAAGCTAGGGTAGGCTAGGGTATAGCTAACCTATGGTTGGGTAGGCTAGGCTAGGCTGCAGTAGGCTAAGGAAGGGTATGTTAGGGTAACCTAGGGTAGGCTAATTTAGGTTTAAGTAGACTAGGTTAGGGTAGGCTAGGGTAGCCTGTAGTAGGGTAAACTAGAGTAGGATAGTATAAGATAGGTTAGGCTAGGCTAGGCTAGGTTGGTAGGTTAGAGTAGGCTAGGCTAGGCTAGGTTATGGTAGTCTAGGGTAGCCTAGAGTAGGCTAGAGTTGGCTAACCTATGGTTGGGTAGGCTAGGCTAGGCTGGAGTAGGCTAAGGAAGGTGATGTTAAGGTAACCTAGGGTATGCTAGGTTAGGTTTAAGTAGACTAGGTTAGGGTAGGCTAGGGTAGCCTGTAGTAGGGTAAACTAGAATAGGCTAGTATAAGATAGGTCAGGTTGGGCTAGGTTGGTAGGTTAGAGTAGGTTAGGCTAGGCTAGGTTAGGGTAGTCTAAGGTAGCCTAGAGTAGGCTATGCTAGAGTAGGCTTGGCTAGGCTAGGCTAGAGTATGTTAATTAGGCTATGCTAGGTGATGCCAAGCTAAACTAGGTTAGGCTAGAATAGAGTAAGCTAAGCTAGGGTAGGCTAGGATAGGCTAGAGTTGGCTAACCTATGGTTGGGTAGGGTAGGGTAGGGTAGGCTAGAGTAGGCTAAGGAATGGTATGTGAAGGTAGCCTAGAGTAGGCTATGTTAGGTTTAAGTAGATTAGGTTAGGTTAGGGTAGGGTAGCCTACAATAGGGTAAACTTGAGTAGTCTAGTATAAGGTAGGTTAGGCTAGGCTAGGTTGGTAGGTTAGAGTAGGCTAGGGTAGGCCAGGTTAGGGTAGGCTAGGGTAGGCTAGAGTAGGGTAGATTAGAGTAGGCTAGGCTAAGCTAGGTTGGTAGGCTAGAATAGGCAAGGCCAGGCTTAAGTAGACTAGGTTAGGGTAGGCTAGAGTAGCCTAGAGTAGGCTAGTATAATATAGGCTGGGA
>APFE030370156.1:0-18142 GCA_000404065.3 Pinus taeda
CTCCACCACCACCTCCACCTCCTCCAACACCACCTCATCCTCCACCACCTACACATCCCCCACAACCTCCTCGAGCACTACCTCCACCTCCAGCTCCTCCACTGCCTCCACCTCCAGAATCAACTCCTCTTTCTCCTCCTCCACCTCCACCTCCTCCACCTCCTTATCATCCACCTACACCTCAACCTCCTCCAACACCACCTCCATGACAACCTCCTTCTCCTCCTCTGCCTCCTCCTCCTCTACCCCCTCCACCTCCACCACCACTTCCTCTCCCTCTGACACCTCCACTACCTCGTCTACCTCCACCTACACCTTCACACTACCAACTCCACCACCACTACCTCCACCTCCTTCTCCTCCTCCTCCTCCTCCTCCTCCACCTCCACCTCAACCTTCTACACTACCGACTCGACCTCCATCTCCACCTCCACCTTTACACTATCAACTCCACCACCACCACCTCCACCTCCTTCTCCTCCTCCTCCTCGTCCACCTCCACCTTAACACCGCCGACTCCACCACCACCACCTCTGCCTCTTCCTACTCCTCCACTTCCACTACCTCCTCCTCCTCCACCTCCACATACTCCTCATCCTCCTCCACCTCCACCTCTTCCTTCACCGCCTCCTCCACCTCCTCTTCCTCCATGTCAAATTTTGTAGACACATGTATTCCTATAAGTTTCTTTTCAACGATTACATGAATAGTAAACAAAGATAGTGGTATTTTTTAATTTTTTTTTAGTTTTGAAAAATTTGTGTTATTGTTTTTTCAATTGTCCTCTTTAAATTTCTTCAAAAAAATGGAAGCATTATGTTTAACAAAAAATAGATGAAAAATATGATATAAATTAGAAAATTTCAAACCCATATTCCATTGGAAGGAATATTCCTTCATGAATCCAACATGATCCAATCCACCACCTAAAGACAATTTTTTCCTTAATTTCACTAGGGTACAAAAGGCTGTTGCAACAAATTTTGCATAAGAAAAATTCTTCCCTAATTTCACTAGGGTACAAAAGGCTGTTGTAGAACATTTTGGATGAAAAATTCTTCCCTAATTTCACTAGGGTACAAAAGGCTGTTGTAGAACATTTTGGATAAGGGGTACTGGAAATGTGTATTTTAAGACCTTGAAAGCACAATCAAGTGCCTAAATTTTCAATTCAAATATATTGATAAATCTATTTTCTTAGGGCTTAAGAAACTTGATCGACCACTTACAAATGTATCGATTGGGTCTAGTGCTCTTCTTTTTTACCTAAACACCCCCTCCTTGCCAAAATATGAAACAAATTCTTATTCATCAGTGGTACACCATAGAATCCTTCTCCATTGATGGTCCATGATCATAATAGAGGTTTTCTTTTCTCTTCTTCTCACATAGTCTCACTAATAGAAAAAATGGTCTTTTTCACATAAGCCTTTTTAGCTAATTTGAATCAATGAGAGATCACAATATTTCTTGAAATTGTATTAATGGATTTTAATATTTTTAGTGTTGATGCAAAGACTTAATCCTAGTTGAAAAATACCACGAATATACAATATTTTTTATTATTATTAATTAGTGTAGCTAATTATTATAAGATTTCAAGAATAAGTTGATATGTATAGAGAATATCATGCATAAAAATATAATGCACAATATTTTATATTTCGTTAACATGCCATGTAATAATAGACTTTCTCCAATACTTTTAAATAGGATTTGGTTATGCAAGATAATGATAATTGCAAGGATTGTTTCAATATAAATTGATAATAAGTAATCACTTCTAGGTTAGAGAAACAAATAAGTGATTCACACCTCCATATTAATTATTTAGAACAAGAAATTTTGGAGATTAGTTGGTCCATCTTAAGCATTATAATTATTGAAACAAGAATATAATTTGAAGTACAAAAAAATTATGGTCACTTCAATTTTCTTGGATTTTGTAAGCTTGTGACAGCCTTTTAGTTATAGTGAAGTAGTTACCTTTGTTTTATCCTACATAATCTCACATAAAAATATCCTAAAAGTCATGTAAATTGTTGTTCTATTACATATTCTATTCAAAGTTTAACTAATTGGTACCAACTAAACCCTTTAACTTGATAAATTTGGTTCTCATATTCAACTTAAAGATAGGGACAAAGTATCTCCATTGACAACATATACCAAAATATAAAGATGTCAAAAAAAAAATTAAATACTCCCACTGAAGTCTACTATGCATATTCAAGAAAGTCATAATGTTATTGAGAACAAAGGGTTGTATGCACAACTAGTTTATACGGTTATACGTCAAATAGATTTTATTTAATTTATTGTTCCTCCACATTTAAGGTATGTTCTAAATTATTTATTATAACAAGGTTACTATATGTCAATTTCAAGTTACAATTTAGGTAGAAATGTGTTTTATATTTTATGCTTTACTTTGAAATTGCTAATTTTTAAATTTAAAAACAAATAAATGTTATTTTAAAATTTAGTTTTTTATTTTTTGCTTTGCCATCAACCATTCAGTCTTTCTAACTTTGGAATTGTCAATGTTTTACCTCAAAAGAAATTAACTAGTGTTTTTAAATTTAACTTTTTACTTTTTACTTTGCATATTTTAAAATTTCAACGGTTAATTAATTTGGTTTATTATTTTTTTATTTACCATTCTTTTTGTTAGTGGAACTTTAACGAATCTAATTAATATTCATCATTCTAAATTTAAATTTAAGTAACTTTTTGCTTTTTGGTAACTTTTTGCTTTTTTCGAGTGTTGTACTTAGTATTTCTTGAATTCAATTAAGAGTTCGTACAAGAATTCGAACAGATTCCAACCCGATTTCACAATCCCAATCTCTTCAACCCTAACATTTAATTAAGATCTGATGGAGACATCCTAATCCTAGCCGTTTATTCATAGCCGTTTACTCGATGTTCATACCATTCCTTTTCTTTTTGTTCGTGGAACTTTAACGAATCTAATTAATATTCATCTTTCTAAATTTAAGTAACTTTTTGTTCTTTGGTAACTTTTTGCTTTTTTGAGTGTTGTACTTAGTATTTCTTGAATTCAATTGAGTATTTCTTGAATTCAATTGAGAGGTCGTACAAGAATTCGAGCAGATTCCAATCGGATTTCACAATCCCAATCTATTCCGCCGTAACATTTAGTTAAGAGCTGATGGAGACATCCGAATCCTAGCCGTTTATTCACAGCCGTTTCCTAAGTGTTCAAGGCGGATTTCAAAATAGTAATCTGTCTAGTAATCTGTCCCAATTGTTTCCAGATGTGCCGAATTGTTTCAAGACTTATGAGGATATTAGACCATAATTCAAATTAAATATATGAAGTTCGTGTGTTCGATCCACAATGTTGTCGCCTTTGTATCTTTGTTGGGAGAGGGTCATGTGTTCGATCCATAATGTTGTTGTCTCTGTATGTTTGTGGGGATAGGCTCGATCCACAATCTTGTTGTTTCTGTATATTTGTTGACAGACCGTACTGAATATATGAAAGTAGCGTGTTCCATTCACGTTACTCTGTATCTTTGTGAGGACAGCGTTTGGTCCTGTGTTCGATCAACGCCCCTTTGTCCCTATCTATCTTTGTTGGGTCCTGTGTATCTTTGTATCTTTAATGGGAGAGCGGCTCTATATTTTTGCTGGGGACTGGATATATGAAAGTCCTGTGTTCGATCCACTGTCAACTCAGCTAGCACCTCATAACTCTACTTCAAATCAGCTCATAACTCTACTTCAACATAACTCTACTTCAAATCACTTTGGAGGTAACGAGGCCATTTCCGTCAATTCAAATTATCTTAACATTCTTGACGCATTCAAATTATCTTAGCATTAGCATTCTTGACGCATGCCTCTTCTTCGATCTTTGTTTTAATGTCTTCGCTATAAAAAATTTAGGCAACTATGGATACCCTTTATGAATAGTTTTGTTTGAACATTTTGAAGCCAACATTTTTCTGCAACTATGGATAGGGTTTAGGGATAATTTTGTTGGGAAAATAATTGTTCTAACGTGTTATTTATAAAAAAAATCTGGAACTACCGATATAGTTTAGGGATAATTTTGTTTGCAGATTTAAAACCATGGTTTAGGGATAATTTTGTTTGCAGATTTAAAACCATGCCTCTTTTTGAGCGTTGTTTTAAAACCATGGCTCTTTTTGAGCGTTGATTTAATGTAGGGTTTAAAATTTTTTCCTGCAACTATGCAGATTGTTTATGGATAATTTTGCTTGCACATTTGAAATCATGCCTTCTTTAGAGCGTTGTTTTAAAGTACGGTTTGTAATTTTTTGTTTTAAAGTAGGTTTTGTAATTTTTTCTTTTAAAGTAGGGTTTGTAGTTTTTTCTTTTAACTATGAATATCTTTTATGAATAATTCTGTTTTTACATTTGAAACTATGCATCTTCTTCAAGCCTTGTTTTAAAGTAGGGTGTATAATTTTTTCATATAATTATAAATAGCACCATTTATGGGCAATTTTGTTTGTACATATGAAATGTTGAGCAATTGTTTATAATTCTTTTTCTGTAACTATGAGAAATCTTATTGATACTTGTCCTGTTATATTATACTTTTTATTCACAAGTTGCAAACTCTGAGCACTTCGTCATCAAGATAAGTCCTCAATTACTATATCGGCCCAATAGTCTCGACTGAATTTTTGTATTATGGTTACCAAGACATCAATTATATATAACTGTAGCCAGATAATTATGATCCACAAACCGAGACTACCACCTTTACTTCATAGAAATTCATGCAAACATTCATCTCTTTGGCCTTTTGTCAAAGGACGGACGGAAAAACTTTTTGCAAACATTCATCTCTTTGGTCTTTTGTCAAAGGACGGACGGAAAAACTTGTTGGTGTGATACACTTTGATGTGTCATTTTTTTGTAACTGTATTTTAATATGAAAATAGATTCAACTTTTTTTTATTGGAATTGGAATTTGGTACTGAAATATATATTTTCGAAATTTTTAATTCACAAATAAATTTAAGTTTTTAAATTATATTTTAAATATAAAATGTATCTTTAATATTTTAAAATATAAATATGTAGAAATAATGTAGGAATTGGAAGTTGGTACTCATATCATATATTTTTGAAATTTTTAATACACAAATAAATTTAAAATAGTTAGAATTATCTATTATTATTTTCTAAATATAACACGAAAATGTTGAGTGGTGTGTTAATTTTTGATGTTCACAGTTCTTTCAATTTTGATATTGAAAATTATAACTTCTATTTTGTTATAATAGGTTAAATAGAACAAAGGTATCGAAATACATCTTTGTGAACCAATACATTAGAAATAAACCAATACATTAGACATATATCTTAGCAGCCATTGTAATGAAGGCATACTAAGAGTTCTTTCTATAATCTTCTATTTCAGTCACCTTAACCTCACTTGGTCCAATGAACCTGAAGATATTTGTGTTTCCATTTGAGACCACATATGTGAGATTATAATATCATTATTGTTGGTGTTCCATAATACTTAATGGAGGTTTTATGAAGTATGGTTGTGTTTTGTGTATGTATGTTACTTAGGGGTTTCCATAATTTATGTCTATGGTAATTGAGTTTTTATTTTATTTTATTTTTTAATGATTTGATGTAATTAATCTATTGATTTTAAATAGTTTTGGAAATTAAGAATATGATTGATTTTTCTACACAGTTTTTGATACTAATTATATACATTTTACAAAAAAGAAAAATAATTAAATTGTTGTTCTCATGATTACTTATTTATATTGCAAATTGTTATACATATTATTTGTTATATTATCATGTATATGTTGATATCTGAATTATCATTATAAAGAATGAATCAATAAGTATTAAAAATAAAGAGAATGAAATGATATGTAATTTCGAAATTTTTTGAGGTTTTCTGATCACGTATAGGGCAAGGGAATGGGGAGGTGGAGATGGAGGTGGTGGAGGAGGAGAAGGCGAAGGCGGTTGTGGAGGAGGTTGAGGAGAGGTCGAGGTGGAGTAGGAGGATGTGGTGGAGGAGGTGTAGGAGAGGTGGAGGTGGAGTAGGAGGAGGTGGTGGAGGTGGTGCTCGTGGTGGCGGTGGAGGTGGAGTAGTTGGAGGCAGAGGAGGAGGTGGTGGAGGCAGTGAAGGAGGTGGTGAAGGCTAAGGTGGTGGTGGAGGTGGTGCATGTTGAGGTGGTGGAGGATCTAGAGGTGGAGGAGGAGGAGGTGGTTGCAAAGGTGGTGGTGGAGGAGGAGGAGGAGGAGAAGCAGGTGAAGCTAGTGGAGGTGGTGGTCAACGAGGAGGAGGGTTGGAGGTTAGGGAGGCGATGTTGGAGGGGGTTGTGGTCGAAGATGAGGAGGAGGAGGAGGAGGAGGTGGTGGCAGAAGCAGAGGTGAAGGTGGAGGTGGAGGTGGAGGTGGAGGAGGAGGTGGTGAAGGTTGAGGTGGTGGAGGTTGAGGTGTTGGAGGAGCTCGAGGTGGAGGATGACAAGGAGGTGGAGGAGGATGAGGAGGAGTTAGAGGTGGTTGAAGAGTAGGAGGTGGTGGAGGAGGAGGAGGTAGCTGAAGCAAAGGTGGTAGAGGAGGTTGAGGTGGAGGTGGAGGCAGAGGCAGAGGGGGATGAGGAGGAGGTGGAGGAGGAGAAGGAGAAGGAGGAGGAGGTGGTGGTGGAGGTGAAGGATGAGGACGTAGTGGAGGTGGATATGGTGGAGGAGGAGGTGGAGGTGTAGGTAGAGGAGGTGGTGGTGGAGGTAGAGGTGGACGTGGAGGTATAGGAGGTGGTGGAGGTGGTGGAGGTAGAGGAGGAGGAGGAAGAGGTGGAGGTGGTGGTGGTGGACTCTATAATGTGAAGTTAGAGGTGGCGGTGGATGTAGAGGAGGTGGTGGAGGTAGAGGAAGGGATGTCGTAGGTTGAGGTGGAGGTGTAGGTGGCAGAGGAGGAGGAGGTTGTCATGGAGGTGTGGTGGAGGTGGAGGCAGATGTGGAAGAGGAGGTATAGGTGGTGGAGGAGGTTGATGTGTATGTGGAGGAAAAGGAGGTGGAGGAGTTGGAGGTGGGGGAAGTGGAGGCGGTGGAGGAGGAGGTGGAGGTGGAGGAGGAGAAAGAGAAGTTGATTAAGGAGGTGGAGGTGGAGGGGTGGTGGAGGAGGAGGAAGTGAAGGTGGTGGAGGAGGTGGTGGCGTATGTGTAGGTTGTGGAGGAGGAGGTGGGGGGGGATGTGTAGGTGGTGGAGGAGAAGGTCGTGGTGATGGAGGTGGTGGGGGAGGAGAATGTGGTGGAGATGGATATGGTTGAGGAGGTTGAGGTAAAGGAGAGGAGGAGGTGGATTAGGATGAGCAGGTGGAAGAGGAGGTGAATGTGGAGGAGGTCAAGGAGGAGGTGGAGGTATGCAAGTTAATTTAAAATTCATGTCTTAAATTCAAATATTAAATTGCCACTCTCTTCTCCATTGTTGGAAAAGAAAGCTACAGTTTCGTGAATCCAAAACATATCTCTTGACATACATAATATCATACCATTAAATGATAAGTAATACATTTAGGAAGATTTCCTTTATGCAAAAATATATTCATTCAAGTACATGAAATTTCTTTAATGTTCAGATCTGATATCTTCGAGGAGGAGGTGTAGGTGGAGGTTGTGGTGGAGGAGGAGGAGGAGGTGTAGGTGGAGGCTATGGTGGTGGAGGAGGAGGAGGAGGTGTAGGTGGAGGCTATGGTGGTGGAGGAGGAGGAGGTGGAGGTGGTGGTGGTGGAGTCAGCAGTGTTAAGGTGGAGGTGGAGGTGTAGGTAGAGGAGGTGGTGGTTCAGGTGAGGATGAGGAGGAGGTGGAGGATGAGGTGGAGGTGATAGAGTCTGTAGTGTGAAGGTGGAGGTGGTGGTGGAGGTAGAGGAGGTGGTGAAGGTGGTGGAGGTAGATGCTGAGGACGAGGTGGAGGTGGTGGTGGTGTATTCTATAGTGTGAAGGTGGAGGTCGAGGTGGTGGTATAGGAGGTGGTGGAGGTGGAGGAAGTGGTGATTGAGGTGGAGGTGGAGAAGGCAGAGGAGGAGGAGGAGGTTGTCGTGGAGGTGGTGGCGGAGGAGGAGGCAGATGCAGAAGAGGAGGTGGAGGTGGTGGAGGAGGTTGAGGTTTTTGTGCAGGAAAAGGAGTTGGAGGAGGTGGAGCTGGGGGAAGAGGAGGTAGTGGAGAAGGAGGTGGAGGTGGACGAGGAGAAAGAGGAGTTGATTGAAGAGGTGGAGGTGTAGGTGGTGGAGGAGGAGGAAGTGGATGTGGAGGTGGTGTTGGAGGATGTGGTGGGGGATGTGTAGGTTGTGGAGGAGGAGGTGGTGGCGGAGAAGGTTGTGGTGGTGGTGCAGGATTTGGTGGAGGATGTGTAGGTGGTTATGATGGAGGAGGTTTAGGTGGTGGTGGAGGATTTGGTGGGGGATGTGTAGGTGGTGGAGGAGGTGAAGGAGGAGAAGGTGGTGGTGATGGAGGTGGTGGAGGAGGAGAATGTGGTGGATATGGAGGTGGTTAAGGAGGTTGAGGTAAAGGAGAGGAGGAGGTGGATTAGGATGAGAAGGAGGAGGAGGTGGTGGATATGCAGGAGGATGAGGAGGTCGAGGTATGAAAGTTAATTTAAAATTCATTTCTTAATTTCAAATATTAAATTGTCATTCTCTTCTCCATTGTTGGAAATGTAAGCTACAATCTCATGAATCCAAAACATATCTCTTTACATACATAATATCATACCATTAAATGATAATTAATACATTTAGGAAGATTTCCTCTATGCAAAAATATAGTCATTCAAGTACATGAAATTTCTTTAATGTTTAGATCTGGTATCTTGGCCAAGAATTTGAAGCATTTTTCAAGATTAAAATTTTGTGTTTATTTTTTTTAACTTTTATTAGTCCTATAAAAACTTATAGTTCTCATTCTATTTTTCAATGAACCATTTGTTTGGGAATGCCTGGATTCATCTAATTATCATTTATTTAAAAAGTGTTTGGTTAAAGTTAATGTTGTTTCTTCAATAAGAAGCCTTATGTTCTCTTTTATGTTTACTTGAGAAACGTAGGATATTATGAACCATATACGGCTTTGTTTATTATTCGAGTATTCCACATATTTTGTGTAATTTTTATTAATTTTTTATGTATCTAATGGTTTAAGGAAAAAAGTTAATTTGCAGTTCGCTTTCTCGCATGACCTAAGATTCTTCACTTTTTAGAGAATCCATTGTTTATCTTGTATTTTGTTTCAAAATATTTATTAGGAAAGGGAAATATGTTCTACTTGGCTGTATGGAAAAATTACCTATGATTTAGCTTCCTATGTGCTCATTGTAGGGGACCTATTGTCATGGGAACAATATTCCTTTAATGAAATTATGCTTTTGAGGGAAAGGCTAAAGGAACAATACATGTAATTAGTGGAGGATGTCAGACAGTTTAGTATATTATCATTTTTGAAGTTGAAATCCTTTTATGATACTTGTTTTTTAACATGTTATACTAAGTAATGAACATTTTTCATTGTCGGTTGTATTTTTGAACTTGAAAATTGTGGTTTTATATGAGTTTGTGATAATTGATTTTTTTATCATATAGGAAACTAACTTTCATTAGTTATTTTATCTTTCATTCAATCTCATTGAACATTTTGTGTAATTTCAAAAAATTATGTATTGATCAACAATTATTAGTGTTTTGATTGAAGAAGAAATTATAGTAGTTACTACAATAGTTACACACCAAGGAGTTGAAACACTTATAGATAGTGATGCACCACCAAATCCTAAATGTTGGTTTATTTGAAGTGAAGTAATTGGAAAACTATTTTTTTATTAGAGAATAAATGCATAAGAAGGAAAAAAAAACTTGATGTAAATATTAAATGAGGGATTCACCAATAATTTACAAGATTTTATAAGTAACTCAATGATTCACTAATGTTTTACAAGATTTTACAATTCACTGAAAGAACCACAAATATTTTACAACATTTGATATTTTAGTAAAATATTCCCAAAAAATGATATATACTAGACAATGACCTTTGGTTACTAGTAGAAAGGAAAAGAAGAAGTCACATGAAGATAAGGAACATAGGAATAGAAGAGAAACGATTCCTATTGGCCACGGAGAAAGCAGCCTTGGAAAACCTTTGCAAATTCCCATGAAAAGGGTTCATCACACCTCTTGCATAATTTGCGTATTCTCTTCTACAAATAAAATTATAGTAATAGTAAATTATATACAATCATTATGCAAAAACAAAATATATAGAGTTGACATGAATATCTAATGTGTATTGCTAGAATATAAATAGACAAATATTAAATTATTGTCAATTTTTAATGGAATCACTTCATTACAGGTGGTAACAAGTAAATAAATTGTATGAATTGTTCTTAGAAATAAAAAAAATATTTACATTATATTATTTACTAATAATTAAATATTTTCATTAATAAAGAGAGGGTGAATAAAAACCCTAGTCTCCTTTCCATTTTTGAACTTTTCATACGAATATTGATTGTCATATCTAATAGATGAGGATTATGTATTTGCTTTACATCCCAATACCTCGAGCATGCTCTCCCTTCCCTCTTGAATTTTTTTCTTAATGTTTGGGAACTGTAATAATTTTTTGTTTGGAAAATCCCCAAAATTTGGTGTTATGATTTAAAAATTACATTCTGTTATTATAGTTTTGTATCTAATGGTTGGGGAAAAATACTCTTTAATTAAAAATAAAGTTTAATTTTTAATTTGTGGCAGCCATGTCTTCAAGTCTACATTTTTCTACAAAACCTTATAGTTGTAAATTACTCGTTGGAATTCATTTATAATCTTCATTAATGTAGACAAAATTTTAGGGGAGGCTTTTTCCGAGAGTTGAAATTCGAGGGTCCAAAACTTTGGTGGTTGATTTTTTATTGAAATAGTGATTAAGGATGATTATCCCAAATATTAAGTTAAAATTTTTATATGTTATACCATTATCTCCGGATAAAAGAAAAATAAAATTCATAGAAACAAGATTTCCCATCCCTATACAATGACCAAACACTTAATTAACCTTTATGTTTACAGTCCATAATTTTTGTAAGTGTTTTTCCTTAATTTCTCAAAAAAGGTTGTTATTTAAACTTATTTCCTTGGACATCATAAAAATAGGGTTTTATGGCAATGATTTGACACATGTGTTTTGATCATGGAACTATTTTTCAGTCTCCCATAGAATTTCATTTTCTCCAATGTATTCCCTTCTGGTTTTGTAGGATACGAATAAACATTGAGTTGGGTGTGACTTTTCTCAACAACTTTTGATACAATTTATTTAAATTTTACATTTTTTAAAATGAGATTGTTGTTCTCATAATTACTTATTTGTATTGCAAATTTTCATACATATTATTTGTTATATTGTCATGTATATATTGATAGATGAGCTATTGCTGTAAAGAATGAATCAATATGTATTATAAATAAGAGAATGAAATGATATGCAATTTTGACTTTTTTTTTATGTTTTTTGAGGAGGCGACGAAGGTGGAGGTGGAGGTGGTGGAGGAGGAGGAGGAGGAGATGAAGGACGTTGAGTTGGAGGAGGAGGTGGAGGGGGTGGAGGAGGAGGTGAATGAGGTTGAGGAGGAGGTGGACGTGGAGGTGGAGGAGGAGGAGGAGGTGGATGTGGTGGTTGTGGAGGAGGAGGTGGTGGAGGCGAAGGGAGAGGAGGATGTGATGGTGCTGGTGGAGAAGGTGATGGAGGTTGATGTGGTGAAGGAGATGGTAAAGGTGGTGGAGGAGGAGGAGTTGGAGGCGGAGGAGGAGGCAACTGAGTTGGTGGAGGTAGAGGAGGAGAAGGAGGAGGAGGAAAATGTCGAAGTGATGGAGGAGGAGGAGGAGGAGGCCAAGGTGGAGGTCGAGGAATTTGTGGTGGAGCTAGTGGAGGAGTGGGTGGAGGTGGGGGTGGTGGTGTAGGTGGAGGAGGAGGTGGAGGTGGAGGTGGAGGTGGAGGCAGATGTGGAGGTGGCAGAGGAGTTGAAGGTAGAGGTAGAGGTGGAGGAGGTAGAGGTGGAGTTGGAGGAAGAACAGGAGGATGTGGATGAAGATGAGGTGGAGGTGGAGGAATAGAAGGAGGTGGTGATGGAGGAGAAGAGGTGGTGGAGATGGATATAGAGGAGGAGGACAAGCAGGAGGAGGTGGTGGAGGAGTTGGTGGTGGAGGTGGAGGAGATTGTGGAGGAGGAGGTGGAGTTCGAGTTGGAGTTTGAGGAGGTGGTCGAGGAGGAGGATGAGGAGGTGATGGTGCTCATGGTCGAGGAGGAGGATGGGGACGATGAGGTGGAGGATGAGGAGGAGACAAAGGTGGTGGAGGAGGTGGAGTTGCAGTTGGAGGAAGATGTGGTGGAGGAGGTAGTGAAGGAAGAGGTGGGGTTGGACCCTTAAATACCAAACCCTAAACTCTAAACCCTAATCATTTTATAACATTTTAGAAAGTATTTGAAACTTTTATTTAAGTGTTTATGAAAATCATTTACTAATGTCTTATAAAAAGTAAACTGTAACCTCTAAACCCCAAACCATAAACCCTAAATAATAAAACCTAAACCCTAAACTTATAACCCTAACCCGAAACCGTGAACACTAATCCCTAAATCCTAAGCATTTCATAACATTTTAAAAATTGTTTTGTAATTTTTATTTAAGTGTTTATTAAAATAATTTACTAAAGTGCTATAAACTGTCAACCCTAAACTCTAAACCACAAACCCTAAATCCCCAACCCTAAAATCTAAACCTAAAACCCTAAACCCCAAACCATAAACCCTAAACCCTAAACCCTAAATGCTAAATCCTAATCATTTTATAACATTTAAAAAAATATTTCAAATACTATTTAAGTGTTAATTAAAATCATTTATTAAAGTGTTATAAATCCTAAACCCTAAAATCTAAACACGAGACCCCAAACAATAAACCCTAAACCCTAAGCATTTTATATCATTATAAAAAGAGTTTTGTAACTTTTACTTAAGTTTTTATCAAGATAATTTACTAAGGTGTTATAAACCCTAAACAATAAAAACTAAAACATAAACCCCAAACCCTAAACCCTAAATGCTAAACCCTAAGCCTTTTATAGAATTTCGAAAATAATTTTGTAACTTTTACTTAAGTTTTTATTAAAAGAATTTACTAAAGTGTTATAAACCCTAAACCTGAAGCCCCAAACCCTAAACCCTATACCTTATACACTAAAACGTGAACCCTAAGCATTTCATAACATTTTAAAAATTTCTTTGTAACTTTTTTATGTGTTTATTAAAAGAATTTACTAAAGCGTTATAAACTTTAAACCCTAATCCCTAAAACCTAAACCCTAATTAATTTATAACATTTTAGAGAGTCGTTTGTAACATTTATTTAAGTGTATATTAAAAGCATTTTCTAATGTGTTATAATCCCTAAACCCTAAACACTAAAGCATAAGAATTTTATAACATTTTAAAAACTATTTGTAACTTTTACTTAAGTGCTTATTAAAAGAATTTAATTAAATGTTATAAACCCTATATCCTAAACCCTAAACCCCAAACACTAATCCCTAAACCATAAAAGCTAAGAATTTCATGAGTATGTAAAATAAAGGAAGACCACTCCAGGGTATGTGAGTGTAGGAGGGAGAAAATTATGGTACATGAGATACCCCAACCTTTCTTTTTCAACCTTTCTTCATAAACATTTTTCCTTTTATTTTCTTCATAACTCCTTGAGGCTCCATGGGATGAATGTATTATGTGTCATATGTAGTAGCATATACCCCTTAAAGTGGGGAGGTTTATCCCTACACCCTAAACCATAAATCCTAAACCCTAAACCCTAAACCCTAAACCATAAATCCTAAACCCAAAATCCTAAAGAGTAAACCCTAAGAACTTTATAACATTTTAAAATGTGTTTTGTATCTTTTATTTAAGTGTTTATTAAAACAATTACTAAGGTGTTATAATCGTGAAACCATCAACCCTAAACCCAAATCCCTAAACCATAAACCTAAAATTTTAAAACTTAAACCCTAAGCATTTTATAAAGTTTTATAAACCCTAGACTATAAACCCTAATCCCTAAAATCTAAACTGAAAACTCTTACCATAAACCCCAAACCCTAAATCCTAAACCCTAAGCATTTTATAACAATTTTAAAAATGTTTTATAACTTTTATTTAAGCGTTTACTAAAAACATTACTAAAGTGCTATAAACGTTAAACTCTAAACTCTAAATGCTAAACCCCTAACCCTAAACCATAACCTGTAAACCCTAAACCCTAAGTATTTTATAAAATTCTAAAAAGTGTTTTGTAAATTTTATTTAAATGTTTATTGAAAGCATTTACTAAATATTTTTAATCCCTAAAACCTAGACTTAAAACCCTACACCCTAAACATGTAATACCTGAACCCTAAACCCTCAACATTTTATAGCATTTTAAAAATGGTTTTGTAACTTTTATATAAGTGTTTATTAAAATAATTTACTATAGTGTTATAAACATTAAATCCTAAACCTTCAACCCTACACCCTAAACCACAAAACCCTAAACCCTTATCATTTTATAAACCTTAAACACTCTACCATAAACCTAGAAACCTAAATCATAGATCCTTAACCCTACACCCTAAACCCCAAACCCTAAACCCTAAACTCCAAATGCTAAGCATTGTATAACATTTTAAAAATGGTTTCGTAAATTTTATTTAAGTTTTTATTAAAAGCTTTTACGAAAGTGTTACAAACCCTATATTCAAAACGCTAAACCCTAAACCCCAAAAATTAAACCTCAAACCCTTAGCTCTAAACCATAAACACTAAGCATTTTATAACATTCTAAAAAGCAGTTCATAAGTTTTATTTAAGTGTTTATTAAAAGAATTTACTCAATTTTTATAAACCCTAAACACTAAACTCTAAACCCGAAGCCTAAAACCCTAAACCCTAAACCCTAAGGATTTTATAACAGTTTAGAAAGAATTTTCGAAATTTTATTCAAGTATTTATTAAAAGTGTTTACTAAGGTCTTATAAACCATAAAAACTAAATCCCAGAGGCCAAACTATAAACAATAAACCCTAAGCATTTTATACCATTTTAAGAAGAATTTTGTAACTTTAATTTAAGCCTTGATTAAAACCATTTACTGAAGTCTTATAAACCATAATCACTAAATGCTAAACCACCATAAACCCTAAACCCCAAACCCTAAATGATAAACCCTAATCCTTAATAATTTTATAACATTTTAAAAATAATTTGTTTATTTTTATTACAATTTTTATCAAAATAATTTACTAAAGTGTTATAAACCATAAACATTAAACCCTAAACTCTAAACCCCAAACCTGAAACCCGAAACCCTAAACCTTAAATCCTAAACTCTAATCATTTTAGAACATTTTAAAAAGTGTTTTTTAACTTTTATTTAAGCATTTATTAAAATCATTTACTGAACCCTTATAAACCCTAAACCCCAAACCTTAAACCCTAAGAATTTTATAGCATTTTAAAACATTTTTTTTTTAACTTTTATTTAAGTGTTTATTAAAATAATTTATAAACCCTAAATCCTAAATAATGAACCCTGAACCTTAAGACCCAAACCCCAAACCCCAAACCCTAAATACTAATCATTTTATAACATTTTAAAAAGAGTTTTGTAACTTTCATTTAATTATTTATTAAAAATATTTTCTAAAGTGTTATAAACCCTAAACCCTAAAGCATAAACCCAAAAGAGTTAACCCTAAACCCTAAGTAGTTTATAGCATTTTGAAAAGTGTTTTGTAACTTTTATTTAACTTTTTATTAAAATAATGTACTAAATTGTTATAAACCCTAAAACCTAAGCCTTGAACCATAAAACCAAAACCCGAAACCATATACCCTAAACATTAATCACTTTATAACGTTTTAAAAATCATTTGTAGCTTTTCTTTAAGTGTTTGTTAAAATTCCCGGATGCGGGTGGAGGCACGTCTCAGGCGAACGAGACACATGCATAGCATGTGATGCCTCGTGCCAAAGACAAACGATTAAGTCATGAGCCGTCAAGAATTAAAGGGGGAAGGCCGGAGCTCCAGGCATTCAATGCTGAGCAGAGGGACAGTTTGGATGCGCAGAGAGCCATTAAGGCGGGCTCGATCTGTGGCATCAGAATGCTTATTCATATGCAGGATGGCGGATTGCCATTTCACAACAAGACTGAGCAAGGATTTCTGCAGGGTCAGGGGAATTTGGATTGGGGGGAATTTCGAAGCTCATGCACCGCCTGGTCGGGGGAGGCCTTCTGCAACATCAGCAGAGGGTGGCATACCGCGCGGAAACGAAGGTATAATTCACCTGGTGTTTGCGCTTCTGAGGCTTTTCAGACTTCGAATTCCCCCACAGGGCATCGCGGGATCATCATTCAGTTGGCAGAGGTCTTGGATTAGGGAAAGCGCGGTGAAAGCTCTATGGCGAGGCTTCGAGCGCGGCAGTCGAGCAGGAGGGGGCCAGGAAGAGGATCATCCTCTCGGCGACCAGCAGAAGAGAAGCATCATCACTGTTGCTGTTGCTACTGCCATCGGAGGGCAAAAGCAACACCATTGCAGGCCAAATAGTTCTTGGAGGTTGGTAGTGCGAGTGCGGGAGAGACGGGGCTTCTGGCCTTCGGCTCTGTCATTTTCTCCTTGGGCAGCACGGTGGAGAATGCGGGCATCAGCGCCCACATCTCAATCTTATTCACCAAATTGCCTAATGAAGAGGAAGACTCGATGGCGCCACCACCAATGCCACCAGGCGGAGAGGAAGGGGATGCAACAGCGGCGCAACCACTGTTGGAAGCCGACGGCAAAGGGAAGGAACCTATGCAAGATCCCTCGCCATCTTTGGGGCCAGCTCCTCCAGGCTTCACCGAGGAGACGTGGAGGGCGATGTGGGAAGGCGTTGAAGAAGGACATGGCTGGGCACACGTCGTGGAGGACAAAAGCCTCTGTGAGGAGGCTGAGGCACATCTTGTAGACCACCGTCCACCCTCCGCCCGTTCCCAGGACTGAAGCAATATCGGGTAATTTAATTTTGCATAATAGTTATGTAATCCGGCAGCAAACATCTCTGCCTCCGTCTTGTTCATATCCGAATGGTCCGTGGTCATTTCTCAATTTGGTAGAGTCCATGTTGGTTCAGATATGGCTGTCTGATAGCCATTATCTTCAGTCAATTTTAGTAAGACGCCCCTGCGTGGGCAGTCATGTGTCTATTTTGTGTCATGCTGCACCTTAGTGCTCTAGTTTTTTTGTCTGTTGGGCCTCTCGGGAGAGACGATGTCAATTTTGTAAAGGGTTATGGGAAATTAGCTGATGCTGCCCCTGCGAGGGAGCCTTTGAATGCTGGGAATTTTGTAGACGCAGCCCCAAGTGGGAGCTTTCCATGTTTAGAAGTCCAGGGTGCAACTGCTGGCCCTGAACAGCATGCTTCACTGATTGTAACAATTTTCACTGTACATATAATACAATAGTCTAGATAGTCTTTTACCAAGAAAAAAAAAAAAAGTGTTTGTTAAAATAATTTACTAAAGTTTTATAAAACATAAACTCTAAGCCCCAAACACTACACCTAAAACCCTTAAACCTAAACCCTATGTATTTGATAACATTTTAAGAAGGTTTTTATAAATTTTGCTTAGGTGTTTATAAAGAGAATTTACTAAAGTGTTATAAACGCTAAAACCTAAACCCTAAGCATTTTACAACATTTTAAAAGGTGTTTTGTAACTTTTATTTAAGTGTTTATTAAAAGCATTTACTAAAGTGTTATAAACTTTAAACCATAAACTCGAAACCCTAAACCCTAAACATTTTAAAAAGTGTTTTGTAAATTTAGTGTTATAAATCCTAAACCATAAACCCTAAGCCATAAAACCTAAAACCTAAGCCCTACAGCGGGAAGCCTAATTCCCAAACCATAAACCCTAAACGATAAACTCTAAACACTAAGAATGTCATAACATCTTAGAAAGCATTCTGTAAAGTTTATTTAAGTGTTTATTTAAAGAATTTACTAAAGTGTTATAAAACCTAAACCCTAAACCTCAAA
>APFE030370174.1:0-11846 GCA_000404065.3 Pinus taeda
ATTAAATACAAAGAAGTTTTTTTTCTCGTTAGTCTAGGCATTTGGACCTATTTTTGGCGTTAGTTTGGATGTCTATTGATGTGTTTTTTTTATATGATTATGGTAATTTCAACTTTATTTGAGTAAATTATCACCTATGTGAAAGTATTATTGAGTTTTTAATGATTTTTTTTGTTTGGATTGAAATTTAGGTAAGAGTATTTAGTGTTTAGGATCAATGGATAGCTTCCCTAATTTTCTTTTCCTTATAAGGGAGAACTATATTCCATGATAGATTTGAAATCCAAAGACTTTAAAAAAGAATTGAGAATCTTATTTCTAACAAGAGGTCTTATCTAAATTGCATAGTCATGAGAAAACTCATCATAAAGAATGTGCTCTATTAATAGAGATGGTTTTGTAATAATGCAATTAAATTTCACTTGAAGCTGAGTGTCTGTTACTCACATAATTTGTGCCTCACTACAATAGCTCCTCTGATCAATCATAGGAAAGTTTAGGAAGAGGAAACAATATAGAAATTATGTGAAAATGTAGATATAAAAGTAATTGTTATCATAAACATTTTATGATAAGCGTGGAATGGTCATAATACCAAATTTATTAGTTTTTTTTTTAATATTTAATATAATAAGATTAATAAGACTACACCCAATCAAAATACATATACATCAAAAAAAATAAACTAAATTATTTTAAAAATAAAATAATTTCTTTTTTATAGTTATGGAAAACAACATTGAAAATACATGATAGTTATGGAAACAAACATTAATAATAAATGTTTGTATGTTATGTATTCACATAAAAATAAATAAAATATATAATTTGTGTTTTAAAATCCACCCATCATTCCGTACAATTCAATAGATTTTATATGTGCACATCAATGACTGACATTTCCAATCATTCACGTTTAGATTTTATATATAAGTTTTTGGTGGTAAGTGTTGGTACTTGCGTTATTGAAACTGATGTTATTGTTTTACTCTATTAATGTTATTTAATAGATTTATTAGCTTTGGTATTGCCAGAGATTATAGTATTTGTTTTGCGATCAATTTTGTATTATTTTGCTTAGTTTTTTTTTTTAATTTTAATTAAATTTTGTGAAAATATTTAATATTTTTAATTTTTTGTAATTTTAAAAATAATTTTTTAATTTTTGGAAATTTTATTTCTAATTTTTTTATTTGTTTTAAGTGAGTTAATTTTGTAATTAACTTCCATCCATGAGTGTTTTGACTTTAACATTGGACAAATCTGACATTAACATTGACAAAATGTCTTAGGGAGTCCTTTACGGTGGGTTGTTTCTTGGTTATGCTCTAACACTAACAACAAGACAAATATTGTTAGTTGTTATTCTTTATTATTTCTAAACTTTTCTCCATTTTAAACTTTTTACAATTTAGTTATGTGGGAGAATTAGTTCATAGAGTTGTGAATTTGTGTTGGGAATGAAGGGTGGGTGGAAGACAAATTGCGCGAGGGAACGATGGTGTAGAGGACTTATTCGTAGCACAAAAATTAATTTATCTAGAACATTAAATTTAATTTGTATTTAACATGCACACTAGAAAGAATGATTTGTAATAGAAATAACAAATCTTGGTATTCAAGGTTTCCGGAATACTTTGGTATTTGTGATTCTCACTTTGTAGATAAATACTTATTATTCTATTATGCAATTAATTATTTTTTTTTTTTTTTTTATATTAACCATTTCCTCGCCATGACTATAGCATTCACCTCGCGGTCAAAGTGCATTGACTCTATATTATTTTGCTGAGTTTTTGCAATTTTAACCAAAGTTTTTAGAAAATGCCGAGTATTTCTATTTTTAGTGTGTGCGAAAAAATAATGTTGTATGGGAGAACAAATGCACAGAGCAAGGAACATAAACTTTAATTCGTAGTGTAAAAAAAACTTTCTTCCACAATGTTGTGGTCTTCTTTATAAATTTCTTATTGGCAAATTTCTTCTATACACCAGTTCTGATTTCTTATATTTGTGAACTAAATACTAATTATCAAATATTCAATTGAGTGTCTTTTTAATGCATGTGAAGAAGAGGTGTTGCGTGGGAGAACGAGTGTGCAAAGCAATGACATGATACGTTGATACATTGTGCGACCCCTTACTTCCTTTGCATCTCAAAACATTACTATTATTGCGTAAATTCTGACATCATCAGGAGAGTGGAGTGAAATCATATATTATCAGTAATATATCTGAAAGATTGTGATTCATTGAATACACATGGAAAGCAGATTTCGATTGATGCAGATAATTAAGTCATCTATCGAGTAGATCAAAAGTGAGCTAAACAGAGACAGGGAATTCGTAAGCAATGACTTATTAACTTTTATTCACAAGCTTGATTTATTGTTTAATGTAGAGAAAGAGAAACAAAGACTCTCAAATGTTGATCGAATGAAGCAGATCAAAGATGCATGGTATGAGAGAATCAGAATATTGGAGGATATTATTTCGGAATGTGGAAGCATAAAAAGTATAAGAGCTGATGCATGTTTCAAGGCAATAACAATTGTTATAGATTTAAATGGTCCACACATTACATATGGGTCTGGATTAATTTCAAATGACAAATTAATGGATGAATTGGAGATGCTAAAAAAATCAAAGAAAATATAGTTCAATAATATAATTGATTTTATTATAGAGGAAATTAACAAATGGCTAATTACTTTTGTTAAACAAAGTAACCTATCAAATGGATATTAAACCAAGTTCTCACTTTTTAGAGGTAGCAAAAAATCATCTGATTTTGAAAAATGTTGATTTAGAATGCATCTTTTTGTTTAGACCATATTTTTGAGACTTTAAAGTTTCTTATGTATTAAGTATGCACATTTTTTTTTAAATGTTAGTGATTTTTATGCCATTTTGAAAAAAAATGCTGATCCAAAATACACATTTTTTCTGGAGCATATTTTTGAGACTTTAAATTTTTTTATGTATTAAATATGCACATTTTTATTTTATTTTTAATTTTAGTGATTTTCATGCCAATTTGAAAAGTGTTGATGTAACACCAACCACAATTTTTTGGCTGATTTTTGACATTTTAAATTTTTGGTATCTTAAGTATAGATAATTGTTTTTAAATGTTGGTGATTTTCATGTAGACTTTGAAAAGTATTAACTTTTTTTTAGGCATATTTTAGACATTTTAAATTTTCTTATGTGCTAAGTATGCACATTGTTTTTTAAAATATTGATTATTTAACCATTTTTCAAGTTATCTTATTTCTCTTCTTGTTTTTCATCCTACGATGTTTGTTTCATAAGGATTTTCCAAACTTGTGTTTTTTGTTTTTCTTTACAATGTCAAGTTTTAAAAAAAATAATAATTTTGAGGTTTGTTTTTTATAAATCTATATATCATTATTAATACTTAATACACATAATAATTGCAGCTAAAAAATAGTTACTTCTAAATATTTGATAAAAAATACACATTTTGCATATAGATATAATTAAAAAAATACGTATTTCGAGACCTTTTCACTAAAACTGACATGCTAAATAAAATATTTTTATGAACAGATTGAATAAAACAAGTTGGAAAACAACAATTTTTATGAAAATTTTGTGAATTTTATATCTTGTACCCACCACTTATGCAAAAAGTAATCGATAACAATTATTGAATGCTTCAACAAATTCATAAATCTAATAATAAAACACATTTGAACGACAAAGGGAAGTAATGAAAGTAATCAATGGACTAGATAACCTTGGAACAAAATAGAGATAGGTGCACACATAATTTTTTATGAAACATTAGCCTCAACATCATTGTTCATTACGAAACTTAAGAGTTTATTGAAATGTGTTTGTGCACATTTTATTCCATCTTTAACTTATGAGACCAAATAAGGAGGAGAAATTATAATGTCTAGTATCTTTATATTAAATAATGTATATATACAATATAAATGAAATAAATAATATTTTTTAATAATTTCTACAAACTATTTATTTAACTTTAATTTTTAGTCATCCTAATTCAACAATAAATAATAATCTACGATAGAATTTTTATGTTGAAAATCAAATAATAGAAGTCGTCTTATTGTGGGTCAATAATTCTACTTAATAAATATCTAATTAAAAATTATGATGTTTATGTTAAATAAAAAATTAATTACACAAATGCTTAAGTGTGAGTACAAAAAATTCCTAAAAAATATTTTTATTTTTAAGTTACGATTAAAATTTTAAAGACAAACGAGAAAGATTTATTTATTGTAGTGTTGACTTAAATTTTATTTTTTATATTGTATCATGATTTAAAATTGAATTGTGAAAATATATAATATAGGTAAAGCTTACTGAGGAAAATGATTGAACAAGTCTACTCAATAATAAAAATCAGCGAAGAAAATAAATAAGTGAAAAATCAATGTAATATGTTGGTTTTTTAAATTGACCAATTTCCATAGTTAGTAAAAGCTTGAAACATAATGACAATAGTTTTTTTTTTGGAAAATAAAATATTAATTATGGAAAATTTCAGGGAAAAAAAAATTTGATAATTAATTTAAAAGAACACTTGAAGATTAGAGGTTTTTTTAACAATTTTTAATTCTAAATTTTTTATTTTAAACCACATAAAATTAGTCATCCAAATTTTAAAATTCAAAAAATAATTTTCAATTTCTAAAATATAAGTTTAATATTTAGTTTTACCAAAACTTTAATAAAACTTTAGAATAACTTCTAAAAATTTACAAATTATTAAAAGTCAATGCCATTTACTCAAACCATTACAAATATTCTAGAAGTATAAAACTAATGACCATATTGATTTTTTTTTCCAAAAGAATAATTCAAATAAAATTATTAACTAAAAATAACTAAAAAATTTAAAAAGGAGATAGATTTAAAATTAAAATTAAAAAAATATAATTAAATAAAAAATAAAAATAAAAGCATAAAACCAATTATATATATATAATATATATATATATATATATATATAGTATTATATAATAATGATGATTTAATTGAACTAAAAAAATAATTACAAAAAAACTTAAATAAATTATTAAAAAAAATTCTTAAGGAAAAATTTAGAAAAAATAAAAAAAGCTATCGCTAGCCCTTGGGGAGCGGGGCTAGCCGATTCTGAGAATCAGTGAGCCCTCAGGGGCGGGGGCTGGCTTATTCTGGGAATCGGCCAACTCTAGAGGGGGTGGGGGTTGGCTGGTTCCAGGAATCATCCGACCCTCGCCGAGTTGCCTGTGGTCCGTAGCTCCCACGCCCTCTTGTGGCCCATTGGGTAGTTGGGGCAAGGGATCGCAAGTGAGAGCAGGAGTTTCGTGCAACTCTCCCTGCCCTCAACTTTGGCGAGATGAGGCCCTTCTAAGGCCGGTTTTTTAATATTTTATTTTAAATTCTATTTATTTAATTTTTTTTTTAAAATTTTTTGTATGATTTATTTTTTTTATTATCCCTAGAAGATTAACACATTTGGTATTGAGTTGATTTTAACTTAAATTTTACATGTGACAAAAAAATTATATTAGTATCCCTAAATTGACATTAGCAATTCAAATTATTTTTTAAAATATTTTATTTTTATTTATCATAAATTTGATTGGCTCAAACCTTATTTCTCTATTTGCGTATAATTTGTACTCTCCTCCATCCGTGCAATGAACTCCTCCTCGGGTGATAACATGATAGATGTTATGTGAGAGATGTTGATTGGTATAGAGCAACTTATACAACATGTAAGATGGAGAGTACATTGTGTAATCGTATATTTTATGCACGCACAACATACCCAAAAGGTAATCTATATTAAATATTTTTTTTTGGCATATACATGATCTGTGAAGCATTTAATGTTTCAGTGCATGATATTTCAGGCAAGATACATGGAATTTTTATTTACTAAATTCACATTCTATCCTCCTCTAAGAGCGTTTAGCGGAATTTTGATACTCTGGATAAGTTGGTCATAGCAAAGGTAAGTTAGCAATTTCTTTTTAAATATATATAAAAAAAAATATTTATAATTTTAATATTGAATTTATAATTTATGTTACATATTAATTAATAATTTAAATATTTGACAATTTAAATTTAAATACTATTTAATTTTTTGAAAAATAATAAATTTATTTATAATGATGTATTGAGTTAATTTGACCATTTAAATATAATTATGAATATTTTATTATATCACGAATCACTTCAATGATTTTGAGAAATTAAAGGAATATTATCTTTTGTAAGTTCTGAGGAGAAGCACTCAATTGACAATGTTATTGGTAAGTATGGTCAAATGAATGACAACACCTTAAAACCTCCAATATGATTGATTAAAACACTACTATTTATGCCAAAGTCATAAAGCATACACATACCTTAATAATACCCTTGCACATACCAATTTTGCACACTTTGTATGTGCCACAACATATGTGGTAGCTAGGCTTTAAAATTGACGCTCGTATACACGTTTTCACTGTTTTTAGCCGTAAAATACGATTTATTTCAAAATAAACACGTCAATGGCAACTTGCAAATAATTTTAGAAAGTGTCAACTTGCAAATCAACAATCTAGACATCGGCATGAAAGGCTTGGCGAAGATAAAAGCAGAGGAAGTCTATCCAGAGGATTCACATCTCGAACCATACCCACATGAAGGTACGATTTTACATTGACTACATTGACTGTTTTTATTTATTATATATACGTAGAAACATCTCCTCTTCAAGGAGGGGTTTCAATGTAAGGTGTGCCACAACTATTAATCTGCTATTTATGTTATTTTATGATACATGAGCATGTGTTGGAGGCAGAAAATGAGCAGCGGAGTGCACCATGGAGAATTTATTATGTTATCAAATCAAAAATTATTTTGATAATCTCCATCGTTTCACAGACTTCTATTTGCTTCAAAACACCGAGCCACTCTCAACATTGTTTGTGTGAAAGGCTTGTTAAAATGTGTGGGAGTTTGAGAATCTGACTAGGAATCTTGAATGTAAGGTACTGTGAATCTCGATCAAAAGCTATTGTGTTCGTAAAATAGAATATGATATTTTAGTGTGTATGGCAGGGCCATGTGTAAAAGGTGACAACAAAATTTGTGAAAAAAAATCTGTAAATGCTGTGAAAAAATTCTATAACATGTACAAATCTTCACGGTTTATTGAGTGCTTCTTCCATAGATCATATATATCTCATTACCAAGAAAAAACCATTTTGATTTATATTTTCAATCGTCAAGAATCTCAATTTACAAAATTTATATTCTTCTATCATTAGGGTTGTGGACGCACTTTTAGGGCTTCACAAGGGAAATGTCAATATATCTAACTTCGGCTTCAGTGCTTAGCCTCAACTGGAAATAATTCTGATGCAAAGTATTGAGAAGGTTATTTGGGGCCAGGCAGATGGGTTGCTTCATAAGGCTTGTGGACCCGAGGTACTTGCATAGCCATGAACCTATAATAAAGATGCCAAATTAATTTAAATTATAATATATTTTGTTTTCCTGCTTTTTAAATTTTATTACTTGTGAGTTCTTGATACAAGAATTTGGTTACTTGTGCAAGTGATTGCTCACAGAGGGTATCATGGTGCTACAACTGACGTTTGGTTTTGCAGAGTCACTCTCTTTGTTCTTTTGACCATTTGGTTTCCAGTCAAGGACAAGAATTCATGGAAACATTAGTTTAGATAAAGTCCCAAGTCTGTGTTTGTGTATGTTTTAAAGTTAGAGAATTTTTTGTTTTCAGAAGGAATCTAAAGCTCAGTGAAGTACTAACTTGCAATAATACCAATGTTCACTATTTTCATGTGAGTAATTATGGATATGATTTGACTAAAGTAAATGAAACTGTTAAACATAAATTTCATGTGAGTAATTATGGATATGATTTTATTAAAGTTAAATGAAACTGGTAAATCTAAATATTAGAAGTCATATGAAGTGCACTTTAAAAATAAAACCGTCACGAAAAAATTGCTTGATGGTTAAGGGGACCCGTCAAATTTAACCCCTGCTGGTAGCATCCATACACATTGCACCAAAAAGATGAATAGACACTAATACCAAGAATAGAAACAAAATCCCCATGAATAATTATATAATTCAATGTTTTCTATTTCATAATTTGAATATACTATTTAAAATAATTTAAATATATTATTTTCATTTTAAATAGTGGAAAAAATAGGACAATTATCCACTTATTGCTATATGTAAATGCAAGTTGACTCTCACTACTATTTTAGGAAAAACTATACCAATAATTTATTTCCTTTGCGTTAAAAGGAAAACTCTTAACTAAGCAAAATAATTCTAAAACGTACTCCAAATCCTTAAAATACTATTATATGCCTAATATACATATAATATATATATATATATATGATGAAACAATCTTTAAACCTATCATACAGAACATTTACGTAATAATACAATTGCATTGTTATACCATATTGAGCAACTTAATATAAACACTATTATTCTTATTTATTTTTTTTTAATTTTTTAAAAATGTATTTCGTTTGTAATTTAATTTATTTAAATTAATAATACTAATTCAATTTATAATTCATATTATATTACATATAATATCATTTTTTTAAATATGAATATGAAAATAGGATGGATTTTTAATGTATTTTATATTTATAATTAATTAATTTATTTAATTTAATAATTACTAATCAAGTTATAATCTCATATATATAATAATATCATTCTTAAAAATATGATTGTTTTGGAATAGGATGGAATTATAAGGATTTTGATTGGGTTACTAATATTGTTGATGTCAGTTTTTCGAATGACAATAGTAATTTTTTTTAATAAATAATTGGTTTAATTGTGTCTATTATATTGCAAGTTGCTTTTAGTGATATTTTTTGGATGTTTTACTGGTTTAATTTTTCTAAAATCTAGCAGGAATTTATTGAAATCACAAGCTTGATAGGTAATCCCTGCACAATTAAAGTGCCTTGAGAGTTTTTCAAAGTGTTAAATCGATATATACAGTCAAAAAATCAGTTTAAATAACACAAATCAAGATTTCACCTCAAACTATTATGTTAAATTCTAACACTGAAAAATCCAAAAAATTACACTAAAACAACTCCATTATATCGTTTGAATCAATTAAATCTATTTTATGATTTAAATAATTTCTTAATTAATATATCTGTATAGGGATTAATAATGCTTCCCTTACATGCATATATTGCATTGGATTTTAATAACTATTTGAAAGTGTTTTTGATACATAAGCACAACAAAATGGAAACAATATTGGAGAATATAGTTGTTACTAGGCTTGGCTTCGCATTAGTTTGCAAAATAACTTATGGTTCTTTGCAAAAATAAGTGAAACCTTTCCAATGCCAATCTATATTTTGCATTGTTCTTGACATTTCATAAAATATTGTGCGTCTTGTCTAAATTAATATAAAATATTGTGCGTCTTGTCTAAATTAATATTACCACTAATTTTTGTCAGCAAATTTAAGTGCAAGTGGCAAGGAGCACTAGTTATGCATCTTTGTTGGTTTGTTTGCTTGCTTTTTATAACCATTTTTTTTTAATTGTAATTTTTTTATTTGTTTTTGTTGAGAGAGGAGATATATTTTGTTTCTCATAAAGTAATAAAATTTTTAATATTAATGTTTTTTTTCAACATTTTTATGTTTGTTTTTTTCTTTAATATATTTATTCACACTCGTCATTTATTTTAGAGAGAGTTTTTATGTTTACTTTGTTATTATTTTATTTATTTTTTTTCAATATATTTTAAATTTTTTGTTTGGTATCTTTTATTTTTATTTATTTGTATTTTGTCATCTTAATCTTCTATTTTATCTTGCAGGTTCTTGACTAGCAACCCAACCCCATTATGTGTAAATTTGATAGTTGATTTTAATTTATTTGTTATAATTGATCGGGTCTGCCCCCACAATGTGTTAATTTTATGGTTCATTTTTAAGTTTGCATTGCAATAGATCGAGTTTGCTTACACTGGGTGTCAATTTAATGGTTGATTTTTAAATTTTTGTTGCAATGTGTCAAATTGTCTTAGGCTAAGAATTTAAAATAGCTATACTTCTAACATTTAAAAAAGAAATTACCCTTATATAATGAATCTTTCATTCAGATGCTTATTTTTAAAGTTTTTTAAGTCATATAACTTTTCCATAATGTTATCATTGAAATATGTTGAAAACTTAAGGTTTTTTGTAGTCATGCTATTTGGTTTTAATCCCATGGTTGAAAAATTATAAAAATTTTAAAGTTTTTATGTGTCATGATATTTTTTTCTTTAATGCTATGGTTGAAAACAGTTATAAGCATTTTATCTTTAACACCATTGCTGAAAATTGTTGGAATTTTAAGGCTTTTTAGAGATGTGATATTTTCTTTTTAATGCCATGCCTGAAAATCATTGGAATTTTAAGGTTTTCAGAGTCATGATATTTTATCTTTAACACCATTTTTAAAAAATGTTGAATATTTACCCAAAAAAAACTTTATTCAACATCAACACTTTTTAATTTTTAAGGTATTTTTTGCACACAAAAAAGGCTTTTAGTAGTTTTTACAACTATTTTTAAAAAATGTTGAAAATTTGTTTAAAAAAATTATTCTAACATTAATATTTTTTCATTTTAAGGTGTTTTTTGCAACAAAAAAATTGGGTTTTGTTGTTTTTTACTGTCATTTTTAAAAAATATTGAAATTTACTCTATAAAAAAAGTAAAAAATTGATGTAACATCAATGCTTTTCGTTTTTGCGTTGTTTTTTTTGGGTCTTTGGCTAGGGTTCTCATTTTGAGGTTATATTTCTTGTTGGATAGGTTACTTTGTTGTTAATGTTAATGAATTGTACTTTGCCTTAGCTTCACAATTGTAAGAAGAAGCTAGGGAGATTGAGGTAGAGATATTCAATGAATGTGTGAAACAAGAGATTATTATTGCTTCGGTGAAAGTTTTCATTAAATCTAAATTGTAGGAATTCCTTAGAGAAATCGTGATTCCAAAAGAGAACTAGTAGTCAAACAATGTCGGGCTATGCGGTTGCATATTGTAAGTGTTTTAAAATCTTGGAACATTCGTTTTTTTGTTTAAAGTGTTTAATTGAGTTAAATTTCTTGGGTAAGTCATTGTGAACTAATCTAATTCTTAGGTGTAATTACTTGTTTTTTGTTGCAGGTGCCTTTTTGACGTTGCGGTTCACGGGAGCCTAATATTAGTCCACAATGGGACGAATGCATTTACATTTGTGATCTAAGTATCAGGATTTTGATAAGTGCTTTATACAACAAATATTATTGTTTGAACCATGACTCTATAGTCAATCCTTGTTTCAATTTTGATTACTGTGTGTTCTAATTCTCAGCATATTTACCAATTATGTAAATAATTCTCAGATAGTTTTGTGCATGAGATGTTGTATGTGTCTAAATTTTGTGACGTTGTGAAAAAACACTAATTGAACATATGTTCTCTAGTATTTTCTACGATATTTTATATATTAGATGAAGTTTTGTAATCGATGATAGTCAAAATGATTTTTATCATTCTGTTTTAATAGTGAGATTATTTACCAATTTTGTTAAGAATTCTTAGATAATGTTTTTGATATGAACTTGTATAACTATGAATTTTATAGCATTCTTAAAGAAATTGATTGAACATAATTTTATGAGTGTATAATTCTGAGATTTTATATGGTATGTAATGGCTTGTAATTGATGGCAATGAAAATGAATGTTTAGCAAGAGTTTTAGTTCTCAGATGCATGTTCTATTTGTAATGTTTAT
>APFE030370180.1:0-57008 GCA_000404065.3 Pinus taeda
TTTTTAGGTTTCCCAGCGCAATAAGTCTCAATAATTCCTTACAGGTTTCACTTTAGCATATCCACAAATATAATTGAATTTCTTTTGTTAGATATTGCTCACCGTCTTATTAAAGTAAATGTGATTCGACATCTTTACTGTACAATGATTTTAATGGGTCTTACTACATTATCTGCAATAATTCAGAAATAGTGGTGAAGAATATAAACATTAAAAAGAGAAAATTGATTTCAATGATCTGTCTATCTGTAATCAGAATATAAATACTAAAAGAAAAGTTATTGAATAGGTCAGATTCCAATTTCAAAGTGCTCAATGTACAACTTTGGTTGTACCAGTGCTACTTTTTCACTTCCCCATTATTCATTTACAGCTGGTGATCAACTTATCCATTCCCTCATCTATGGGGAAGAGCTGTCCAAAGAATCTATATATGTCTGCGTATAGTTCCAAAGAATCATCAAATTTAGTGCGTCCCCTCTGAATTTCTGGAGAAAACTCAGCGCTATGGAGCGTGGCGTGATAAAGGTCAGCAATAGCTAGAGTTCTGTGCTTTTTATGGCCCTAAAAGTGGATTTTGTGTGTCATTTAATTCCTTTTCAGGACTGTATGGATCTCTTTAATTCAATTTGCATGATACAAATCTAACCCTATATAAATACTGTAATCAGAATATAAATACTAAAAGAAAAGTTAATGAACAGGCAAGATTCCAATTTCAAAGTGCGCAGTGCTACTGTTTCACTTCCCCATTATTCATTTACAGCTGGTGATCCAAAGAATCTATATATTTCTTGGAACGCCATGTCCAAAGAATCATCAGATTTAGTGCGTCCCCTCTCATTTTGTGGAGAAAACTCAGCGCTATGGAGCATGGAGTGATAAAGGTCAGCAATAGCTCGACTTCTCTGTGTTTTTCGTGTCATTTAATTCCTTTTCAGGACTCAATGGATCTCTTTAATTCAATTTACATGATATTTTAGTTTTATTGATACATAATGGTGTCAGTTCGTAGACTCCGAGGGCTTCACTCGGCGTTTAGTGGTTCGCAAGAAATCCGAAGACCCTCCCGCTATCTCTTTTTCAGAGTTGGCAAAATATGTTCGCAGGGTGTTTGAATTGCAAGAATCAACTGAGATACGGATCAAATACAAGAAAGATGGAGACGAAGTGGTGGTAGAGGAGGAGATGGGGTGGCAGGAGACGTGCTACAGTCTATCCAATTGTGAAGTGTTGGCCGTGGATGTGCAAATTAAATTACCTGTCCTTCCTGATACTAAAAAGGTGGTGTGGCAAGAGATCACCACCGCTCCACGCTCCTCACCTTTTAATCCCCCACCTTCTTTTCGATTCGACTTCAAAAAAGATCCCCCACCTTTTGGATTCGGCTCATTCAAGCGTTAAGTCTCTTGTGCCTTCCACAAAAATAGTTCACGGATCTTTCTTACAACCTGTTTATTAAAAAAAATCACTCTGTAGCATATTTTATTGATGTAAAAATTCCACTGATATTTTCTCTTATTTCTGGAAATAAAAACCGCAGAACATATAATTTGAGTTATAAAGAATTCGTGGATGGGCACAGGTACCACTGATAGAGAGATAGAGATAGAGCTTCGTTGGACAATTTTTTGGTCATTGGATTCTTTACAAATGTTAAACTAGCATTTGCATGTGATGTTGCAAAGGAAATGCCATAAAGTATAGAGTGGGGAAGAATAGCGACATCTGAATGGACATTGTGGAAAGCAAGGGTGGATGGTCAAAAACCAAGAAACCAAGTGACCAGTGCATGTTTAATCAGAAGATTGGGAAAGTGTTCTTTGGACTGGTGATCATTGGTAAAATTGCAAGGAGGAAAATATATAGCAGTAAATCTCACTGCTGGGAGAACAATGAGTGCACTTTGTCTGCAATATCTTTTCCTTCTAGTAGCAATAATTTGCTTCTTTTAAAAAACTTAATATTTTTTTTGTCATGTTATAATTGTTGTATTTTTAATTTAATATAATTAATTATTATTATTATTATTTATTTTTAGAAAGAAACACATACTTTTAACCATTAAGTTTTATAAGTAAGAAATGAGCTAGCAAATTTCATAACTCTATTCAATCACAAACATGATATTTTTAGCCAAATTTTCCTTTGATTCCAGATTAAAATCTATGTAAATTCAATTCTAGATAATCAAGAATTATAAGCTCAAACGAGATTCAGATTACAATTTCGATTAGCCTTTAAATTCAGACTCTGCTAGTTTCCTATGGGAGAAGAATCTGTTTACCAAGTCTTACTAAATTTCATTAGTCAAGCCTACAACTTGCATGAAGGAGTACATGATTATCCTGCCAGTATAGAAGAAATTTCGCTTCACTGGATCCATGCTATTATTTTTTGCTTTCGATGAATTCACAGGAATGGTCTTTGCATACGTGTGTTTGTTCACAATGGGATTGAAATTCACGAAGCAACATGTGTTTCTGTCAAATGATGTCAAATGATCTGAATTCTTGTTCAATTTGAACCGATCCCAAAGAAAACATGTCAAACTACAGACTTGAGATGAAGAACAACAACAGAAAGAAGCCGAAATCAAGATCTCAACCCATCAACATTATCATTGGAACCATTTGCATCTGGCAAACCTATTGTGTCTTCCAACCCTAGAGTGCAACTTACGTTGGTTGTCGTATGTACAAACTATGTCATTTCTTCTAACGACAAAATATGTCATTTCTTCTGACTACAATGCATGACACTTGAAGGAGCATCCTGCTCTGTCATATCTAACTGTATTTTGAGTCCCTCAATAGCTGGAGCTTCTATTTTCTCCATAGCAGAAAAGAATAGCTTCTCAAGTGATGCAACTTCATTGTAAGAACCGTTAATGACAGATGCCTTGAGTTTCTGCGTCCCAAATATCACCTGTTTTGTTCTTTTAAAATAATCATCCTTTTACCAATAGGTAGTTGGTCAGAACTACAATCTGATCTCCTGACTTGAGCTATTCAATTGCTACATGTTGAAAAAACAAACAGAAGTGATAGTCATGACCAAAAAGAGCTTCTCTGAATGCACATAAATTTTTCCACACAAAAATGAAAAAACGACGATAATATTTGTCTTACCTGCTTTTGGATATGTCAAGGCCAGATCCTGCTTCCAATGCTACTTGCTGAAGAGCTTTCCCAGTAATGTCTTCAAGTGGCATCATTCTTCAGCTTGCATGGTAAGCTTTTTAGCTCCGAGAGAAGCCAAACTGTGCAAAGTATCAACAACACTTAAATCTCTTTAGACTGGCATTGCTCGAGGCTTTCATACTTGCATGATTAATCTCCCATTGCTTTTATTAGTATTAGATAACATGGGATTCATTTTCCTTAGTAAACCTCCCTCCTTCATTGAGACAACTGAACCAAGATCATTTGCAAGACCAGGCAGGTGAACAGATCCTGGTACAGAGGAATTTATGGGATTGCGCAATCCACCTGAGGCATCTGGAGGAGAATTCTGAAAATTATTTTCTTTCAGACCCCACTTTTGCATCAGTGCTTCTGCCTCTGCATCGTCTAGAATCCTAGCTCGTATTTTACTGCGTGTTGTCTTCATCGCTTTAAGCTCTGATTCTGTAGCCAGCACTAATGATACCTATTTTAGATCTTCATCTGAGCCACGATTATGTCTAGAAGTTAGTGTGGAACTTGAGAGAGCAGGGACATAAAGTTCATGCCCACAGCTGCCTACCTCCGAGAAAGACCCTTCCTGAAAGTGGTGGCAAAGGCGTGCCCTGGTAGACAGATTTCCACCACTGAACTCCACCCCCTTCTCAACAACTATGAACTCAATATCATCCTCTAGACTAACAACTTTATTATCATCCTTCGAAGCAGCATCTAAAAATACAACTGGATCAAGCCCGATGACTGACTGGAGGGAATGAGCTTCTTTTCGCTTGAAGAGCAGACAAGGATGCCAAACTGGATCCCTTCACATCTTCTGATGGTTGAACTTGCACGCTAGTTTTAGAAGGGTTCTCATTAATAGGGTCTTCTTGGCTCAAATCAGTTATATGTTCATGATTTTTCCTGGGTGCAGATATGGAGGCAGATACATGACCTCCTAATGCACATATTGATGGAATTATAGATTGCTTTGATAATTCTTGATATTTCTCCTAGACTGCCGAAATTACAAAACCATTAGAAACAAATAAACAAAAATATGTAATTATAACTCCCTAAAAGATATTTTGACCCATGAGAATCAAAATGACGAAGAAAATTTCATAACTCTACACAATCACAAGCATGATATTTTTAGCCAAATTTTCTTTTGGTTCTCGATTAAAATCTATGTAAATTCAATTCTAGATTCTGATTCTAAGAAAAGAGGTTACAAGAAAGGGATTTGATTCCTAATTGAATTCTAAGTAAATTCAATCCTCGATTCTGATTCAAAGAAAGAGGTTCTCAAAGAGGAAATATACATAGAGAAATCCAATGGTGAGCAGCAAGGAATTTATTTTCCACTAATGGGCGGGTTCAATTTCTATTAGGACTTTTTTCCTGGAATCATGAGGTCACCTAGAAGTAGTGATCAAATGTGTGGCTGCACCTAGAAAAATTGTATTAAATTGTTTCATGACCCATGCACACATTAATGGATCAAAGGCCACAACCATTTACTTCAATATTAATCAAATCCAATGAGTGACCTCAATTAGTTTAAATGGACTGTTTGAAGGTGGAGTTTGCCATGAGGTCTCTGGTTCAAGTCCTGTTGAGTCTTGAGTCTGATTGGGTCCTGGTGGGTTACCAGCTGCCATTGTGGCTGGCAGTTGAGCTGTCCTCCATCTGGATATTCCCAGGGAAGAAGTGCGGGGATCCCAAGTTTTTTTTTGGAGGATTACACACAGATCATCCATCTGGATATTCTAAGGAAGTGAGGGGTCCCAGAGGTTTTTTTGGGGGAAAAATATAAATATAAATATACAGATATATGTGTATAGAGATAGAGAGGTGTCCCTCTAACAGCAAAGAATCATATATAGAACTGAAAAACAATCACAAAAATCTAAAGTTCCATTCAGATTTCATAAAAGCATGGTTCTGTTCAATGCCCATGAAACTACAGACAATAAGAGAGTATCACTGCATTGAGCATTTGTAGTTACGTAAGAATAACACAAATCTTTATTTTTTTCCAGGGAAAGAATTGAAAGTAAAAGATTAGATGATTGATTTTACAGCGGATACAATAAAAGACTTATGTTTTTTTTATTTTTAGCCAAATTTTCCTTTGATTCCCAATTAAAATCTATGTAAATTCAATTCTAGATTCTGATTTTCGAAGAAAGGGATTTGATTCCTGATTGAATCCCAAGTAAATTCAACCTTAGATTCTGATTCCAAGAAAGAGGTTCTCAAAGGGGAAATATATATATAGAGAGATGCAATGGTGAGCAGCAAGGAATCTATTTTGTACTAATGGGCAAGTTCAATTCCCATTAGGATTTTTCCTGGAATTATGAGGCCATCTAGAGGTAGTGATCAAATGTGTGGCTGCATCTAGAAGAATTGTCTTAAATGGTTCCATGACCCATGCACACATTAATGGATCAAAAGCCACAACAATTTACTTCAATATTAATCAAGTCCAATGGGTTACCTCAATAGTTTAAATGGGTTGTTTGAAGGTGGAGTTTGCCATGAGGTCTCTGGTTCAAGTCCTAATGATTCTTGAGTCTGATTGGGTCCTGGTGGGTTACCAGCTGCCATTGTGGCTCGCAAGTGAGTTGTCCTCCATCTGGATATGCCAAGGGAAGAACTGGGAAGGGGTGATCCCCAAGTTTTTTTGCGGGGATTACACGCATACACATCATCCATCTGGATATTCTAAAGAAGTGAGGGGGTCCCAGAGGTTTTTTTGGGAAAAAAATATAAACATAAATATATAGATATATGTGTAGAGAGAGAGGGGTGCCCCTCTAACAGCAAAGAATCATATATAGAACAGAAAATCAATCACAAGAATCTAAACTTCTATTCATATTTCATAAAAGCATGGTTCTGTTCAATGCCCATGAAACTACAGACAATAAGAGAGTATCACTACATTGAACATTTGTATTTACGTGAGAATAACACAAATCTTTATTTTTTTTCAAGGGAAAGAATTGAAAGTAAAAGCTTAGATGATTGATTTTACAGCGGATACAATAAAAGACTTATGTTTTGGTTTGTCTAATTGCTTGTACAGTGGAGAGACAAGGTTCCCAAAGAGAATCTGTAATTGCCTACAGAGCATAATAATTGACCTTTAATTTAAAGTAAACAAGACTATTGTGCAGGGCCATCTCATGTTCAAGGATATGCTCTAACCTTCAGTCGATTCAAAATCATTCCTTCGTGCAGGCCTCTGTCTGCAAAATTTTCTGAACTCCTCATCAGAACTAGAAGATTCTGATTGGTCCAGCTCAAAAGAGAATTTGCACTTCTTACATTTTGATCCATTAATCTGTCGATGACCTACCGTGTCATATTCACTAACCAATTCAAATATATTGCTGGAGATTTTTGCATTTGAACTTGTACAATCAGGTTGAGTTTCCTGTTCATCATGATATTTGTTGGAATTCCCACTTTCCGAATAGCTCATTTTTGTCCAAATCTATCCCAAGTCATTTTTACACAGTCACTATTGTATACCTATTGATCAATTAGAAAAGAAAAATGCTACTATGTCAATCAGAGATCAAATTTTGGTACACAACATCTTCTTTCATTGTGAGTGTCTCTTTGATGTCTTTTTAACATGCCGTTAGATCTGAACAGGAAAATGTGATAAATTAGAAAGTTTTACCAATGGTGAACATTTCACAATGCAAAATGTTGGAAAGGAAAGCTGCTTAAATATGCATTCCTGGTCCATTTCCTTCCATTAAGACTTCTTTGTCACCATCAAGAGCCTTCAATGCCACCCAAGATTACTCCTCAGGGTCCTATCAGTCCAGGCCACTCTCTAGAGGAAATAGTAACCTAAAAGACTTCGATGAATCAAATTTAGTAGTATAAATCAAACCTTTAACATGAGTGTTGGGAAAAGAAGATGTTCGAAGCATTTCCTGTACTTCACTTGACAATTTCTTTTTCGGCTTGCTCAGGATAAATGCAGCTTGATCAGAAGTTGCATCGATAGAAGTTATTCGATAGCCACTGTCCCAGATTATAAGCATGGAAAATGCAACCTGAACTTTTGTGAAGAATAAAAATAATGCTATCTAACAGCAAAGAATCATATATAGAACAGAAAACCAATCACAAGAATTTAAAGTTCTATTCATATTTCATAAAAGCATGGTTCTGTTCAATTCCCATGAAACTACAGACAATAAGAGAGTATCCCTGCATTGAGCATTTGTAGTTACGTAAGAATAACACAAACCTTTACTTTTTTCAAGGGAAATAATTGAAAGCAAAAGATTAGATGATTGATTTTACAGTGGATACAGTAAAAGACTTATGTTTTGTATTTTTAGCCAAATTTTCCTTTGATTCCCGATTAACATCTATGTAAATTCAATTCTAGATTCTGATTCTAAGAAAAGAGGTTCGAAGAAAGGGATTTGATTCCCGATTGAATTCTAAGTAAATTCAACCCTCGATTCTGATTCCAAGAAAGAGGTTCTGGTTCTCGAAGAGGAAATATATATATATAGAGATCCAATCGTGAGTACCAAGGAATTTATTTTCCACTAATGGGAGGGTTCAATTCCCATTAGGACTTTTCTTGGAATCATGAGGTCACCTAGAGGTAGTGTTCAAATGTGTGGATGCACTTAGAAGAATTGTATTAAATGGTTCCATGACCCATGCACACATTAATGGATCAAAGGCCACAACCATTTACTTCAATATTAATCAAGTCCAATGGGTTACCTCAATTAGTTTAATGGACTGTTTCAAGGTGGAGTTTTCCATGAGGTCACTGGTTCAAGATGTGTTGAGTCTTGAGTCTGATTGGGTCCTGGGGGTTACCAACTACCATTGTGGCTGGCAGTTGAGCTGTCCTCCATCTGGATATTCCAAGGGAAGAAGGGGGAGGGGAGGATCACGAGTTTGTTTTGGGGATTACACACACATATCATCCATCTGGATATTCTAAGGAAGTGAGAGGTCCCCAGAGGTTTTTTTTTGGGGAAAAATATAAATATAAATATATAGATATATGTGTGTGTAGAGAGAGAGGTGCTCCTCTAACAGCAAAGAATCATATATAGAACAGAAAACCAATCACAAGAATCTAAAGTTCTATTCATATTTCATAAAAGCATGGTTTTGTTCAATGCCCATGAAACTACAGACAATAAGAGAGTATCACTACATTGAGCATTTGTAGGTACGTAAGAATAACACAAATATTTATTTTTTTCAAGGGAAAGAATTGAAAGTAAAAGATTAGATGATTGATTTTATAGCGGATACAATAAAAGACTTATGTTTTGGGCGGTCTAATTGCTTGTACAATGGAGAGATAAGGTGCCCAAAGAGAATTTGTAATTGCCTACGGAGCATAATAATTGACCTTTAATTTAAACTAAACAAGACTATTGTGCAAGGCCATCTCATGTTCAAGGATATGCTCTGACCTTCAGTCCTAATGATTCAAAATTGTTCCTTTGTGCAGGCCTCACTCTGCAAATTTTTCTGAACTCCTCATCAGAACTAGAAGATTCTAAACTCCTCATCAGAACTAGAAAATTCTGATTGGTCCAGCTCAGAAGAGAATTTGGACTTCTTACATTTTGATCCATTAATCTTTCGATGACCTACCGTGTCATATTCACTAACCAATTCAAATATATTGCTGGAGATTTTTGCATTTGAACTTGTACAATCAGGTTGAGTTTCCTCTTCATCATGATATTTGTTGGAATTCCTACTTTTCGAATAGGCTATTTTTGTCCAAATCTATTTGTTGGAATTCCTACTTTTCGAATAGGTTAGTTTTGTCCAAATCTATCCCAGGTCATTTTCACACAGTTACTATTGTATACCTATTGATCAATCAGAAAAGAAAAATGCTACTGTGTCAATCAGAGATCAAATTTTGGTACACAACATCTTCTTTCCTTGTGAGTGTCTCTTTGATGTCTTTTTAACATGATGTTAGATCTGAAAAGGAAAATATGATAAATTCGAAGTTTTACCGATGGTGAACATTTGACAATGCAAAATGTTGGAAAGGAAAGCTGCTCAAATATGCATTCTTGGTCCATTTCCTTCCATTAGGACTTCTTTGTCACCATCAAGAGCCTTCAATGCCACCCAAGATTACTCCTCAGGGTCCTATCAGTCTAGGCCACTCTCTAGAGGAAATAATAACTTAAAAGACTTTGATGAATCAAATTTAGTAGTATAAATCAAACCTTTACATGAGTGCTGGAAAAAGCAGATGTTCGAAGCGTTAATCAAGCTCAAGCTCAATAGACTGAATAGGTGCAACTAGTAGTTAATGAGAAATAATGGTTTATTAAAGAGATTCAGATTATAAAGCAAATAGCATGGCAAATGCAACCTGAATTTCTATGAAGAATAAAAATAATGCTATCTAATTTTCCGGAACAAAAAGATCACTTGATTTGAAAATCCTGCATTCCTTGACATAACCATACCCCATTGATTTCTAGCAGTTGCCATTGATGTCACATAAAATCCCTCTTTTCATTTCCAACTAATCCATTTAAATGGAAATGGATCGCTCACTTTATATGATTGTTGAGTATAGAGTGTACCTAAGATAAACCGGTGCTTCATTAGATCACTACAAGGAAGTTTAGTAAACACTCAAAAGCCTCAACATCAAGAGTATTTCCCAGAAGCACAAACATTACAGATATTACTCCAACAATCCACGGTAACAATCAATACCCCAACTTCAACAACATGGTTTGATTTATTTTAGGAACAACTATGGCTAAATCAAACTCCAACAAACATCTATGGTAGCTTCTATACTCTTTAATGTGGAGATATCTAGCTTCTAGAATCTATACTCTTAAACTTAAAAATATTAGATCTAATTTTAAGCTATTAGGACCATTTTTGTTGATGTATGCATTTCACTTCAACAATGGTCCTTGCTATGTTCAAGTTGTTTAGAAGTTAGAACATTGTATAGGTTCATATGGTTATAGGGTGTTTTTGGTCAATTTTGGATAATGGTACCACCTCATTGCATTAGTAACTAGGCACTAGATATCTTTATATGTTCTTGACTATGCTACAGACATGGTCACAAGTGACCATGACACATGGGACTAGAGGCCCACTTCAATGTCCATCATTTTTTTATGTTTGTTGCATCCATATAACACCCAAAATATTATCTGCTAAAGTGGAAACAATGAATATGGCCAATACACAGGGTGTGCTATTGCTTTGTAAAATATAGAACCTATGTCCCCTCGCCTCTTCAATCAGCAAGAAACATAACCTTGCATACTCTGTTTCGAATAAAAACTATCAATTTATGTCTAGATTTCTCTTCCAAGCCAAAGCTACTACATTCAACCCAACCTATATCTCCCCTCCTAATTAAGGCTTAAGATCTTCAGTGGACACAAGTCTGTCTATCTTTCATGAGCTATGCAACTCAGAGTTCGAGTGGCATCTATCTTTGCCTACTTCCAATCAGAAAATAATATAATTTTATGAATGCCCACAAACAACCAAGGGTTAGGTCAATGGGAGTAGATAGTAGAGTACAAATTTCATTTTTACACAATCACTATTGTAAATCTTTTATGGACTTCTAAATGCTTTACTAGCTTCACAACTAATATGGGAATGTTTAACTAAGGATAAAAGGAAATGAGGACCTATGGGCTATCCTAACCTTAACAAATATTTAACCAGATGTGAATGCTATATATCCTATTTGAAACAATTTGGGACTCATATGAAAAATTATCCTATTTGAAACAATCTGAGACTCATATATAGAACAAATGGCCAAGTCACAAGAATTGAAAGTTCTATTCAAATTTCTTAGAAGTATAGTTCTGTTCAATGCCCATGGAACTAAAGAAGATAAAAGAATATCACTGCATCAAGCATTTGCATTGACATTATACTTTCTCCTAGACTGTTCTAAAGTACAAAACCATAAGAGACAAATAAACAAAAATATGTAATTATAACTCCCTAAAAGATATTTTGACCCATGAGAATCAAAATGACCTCGCATATTTCATAACTCTACTCAATCACAAGCATGATATTTTTAGCCCAATTTTCCTTTGACTCCCGATTAAAATCTATGTAAATTCAATTCTAGATAATAAAAAATAATAGGCTCAAACGAGATTCAGATTAGAGTTTTGATTAGCCTTTAAATTCATACTCTTCTAGTTTCCTATGGGAGAAGAATCTGTTTACCAAGTATTACTAAATTTCATTAGTTAAGCCTACAACTTGCATGAAGGATTACATGATTGTCTGGCCAATATAGAATAAATTCCGCTTCACTAGATCCATGCTAATAGTTTTTGCTTTGGATGAATTCACAAGAATGGTCCTTGCATACTTGTGTTTGTTTCAATCCCAAGCCACATGTGTTTTTGTCAAATGATCTAAATTCTTGTTCAATTTGAACAGACCCAAAAGAAAACATGTCAAACTACAGACCTGAGATGAAGAATAACAACAGAAAGAAGCTGAAATCAAGATTTCAACCCATCAACATTATCATTGGAACCATTTGCATCTTGCAAACCTATTGTGTTTTCCAACCCCGGAGTGCAACTTTTGTTGGTTGTTGTATGTACAAAATATGTCATTTCTTATGACTGCAATATATTGACACTTGAAGGAGCATCCTACTCTGTCATATCTGACTGTATTTTGAGTCCCCCAATACCTAGAGCTTTTGTTTTCTCCATAGCAGAAAGGACTAGCTCCTCAAGTGATGCAAATTCATTGTAAGAACCGTTAATGACAGATGCCTTGAGTTTCTGCGTTCCAAATCTCACTTGTTTTGTTCCTTCAGAAATAATCATCCTTTTACCAATAGGTAGTTGGTCAGAACTACAATTTGATCTCCTAACTCGACTTATTAAATTGCTACATGTTGATAAAACAAACATAAGTGATAGTACTGACCAAAAAGAGCTTTTCTGAATGCACATAAATTTTTCCACACAAAAATTAACAAACGGCGATAATATTTGTCTCACGTGCTTTTGGATATGTCAAGGCTAGACCCTGCTTCCAATGCTACTTGCTGAAGACATTTCACAGTATGTCTTCAAGTGGCATCATTCTTCAGCTTGCATGGTAAGCTTTTCAGTTCCAAGAGAAGCCAAACTATGCAAGATATCAACAACACTAAAATCTCGTTGGACTGTCATTGCTAGAGGCTTTGATACCTGCATGATTAATCTCCCATTGCTTTTATTAGTATTAGATAACATGGGATTCATTTTCCTTAGTAAACCTCCCTCCTTCATCAAGACCATTGAACCAAGATCATTTGCAAGAGCATGCAGGTGAACAAACCCCGGTACAAAGGAATTTATGGGACTGTGCAATCCATCTGAGGCGTCTGGAGGAGAATTTTGAAAATTCTTTTCTTTCAGACCCCACTTTTGCATCAATGCCATGAGAATCAAAATGACCTCGCAAATTTCATAACTCTACTCAATCACAAGCATGATATTTTTAACCAAATTTTCCTTTGACTCCCGATTAAAATCTATGTAAATTCAATTCTAGATAATCAACAATAATAAGCTCAAACGAGATTCAGATTACAGTTTCAATTAGCCTTTAAATTCAGACTCTACTAGTTTCCTATGGGAGAAGAATCTGTTTACCAAGTATTACTAAATTTCATTAGTCAAGCCTACAACTTGCATGAAGGAGTACATGATTGTTTGGCCAATATAGAATAAATTCCGCTTCACTAGATCCATGCTAATAGTTTTTGCTTTGGATGAATTCACAAGAATGGTCCTTGCATACTTGTGTTTGTTTCAATCCCAAGCCACATGTGTTTTTGTCAAATGATCTAAATTCTTGTTCAATTTGAACAGACCCAAAAGAAAACATGTCAAACTACAGACCTAAGATGAAGAATAACAACAGAAAGAAGTTGAAATCAAGATTTCAACCCATCAACATTATCATTGGAACCATTTGCATCTTGCAAACCTATTGTGTCTTCCAACCCTAGAGTGCAACTTTTGTTGGTTGTCGTATGTACAAAATATGTCATTTCTTATGACTGCAATATATTAACACTTGAAGGAGCATCCTACTCTATCATATCTGATTGTATTTTGAGTCCTTCAATAGCTAGAGCTTTTGTTTTCTCCATAGTAGAAAGGACTAGCTCCTCAAGTGATGCAAATTCATTGTAAGAACTGTTAATGACAGATGCCTTGAGTTTCTGCGTCCCAAATCTCACTTGTTTTGTTCCTTCAGAAATAATCATCCTTTTACCAATAGGTAGTTGGTCAGAACTACAATCTGATCTCCTAACTCGACTTATTAAATTGTAAGTTGAAAAAACAAACATAAGTGATCGTCCTGACCAAAAATAGCTTTTCTGAATGCACATAAATTGTTCCACACAAAAATTAAAAAACGGCGATAATATTTGTCTCACCTGCTTTTGGATATGTCAAGGCTAGACCCTGCTTCCAATGCTGCTTGCTGAAGACATTTCACAGTAATGTCTTCAAGTGGCATCATTCTTCAGCTTGCATGGTAATCTTTTTAGCTCCAAGAGAAGCCAAACTATGCAAGATATCAACAACACTAAAATCTTGTTGGACTGTCATTGCTAGAGGCTTTGATACTTGCATGATTAATCTCCCATTTCTTTTATTAGTATTAGATAACATGGGATTCATTTGCCTTAGTAAACCTCCCTCCTTCATCAAGACCATTGAACCAAGATCATCTTGCAAGAGCATGCAGGTGAACAAACCCTCGTACAAAGGAATTTATGGGACTGCGCAATCCACCTGAGGCGTCTAGAGGATAATTTTGAAATTTCTTTTCTTTCAGACCCCACTTTTGCATTAATGCTTCTGCCTCTACATCGTCTAGAATCCTAGCTCGTATTTTATTGCGTGTTGTCTTCATCGCTTTAAGCGCTGAGTTTGTAGCCAGCATTAATGATACCGATTTCAGTTCTTCATCTGAGCCACAATTATGTCTAGAAGTTTGTGTGGAACTTGAGAGAGCAGGGACATAAAGTTCATGCCCGCGGTTGCGTACTTCCGAGAAATACCCTTCTTGAAACTGGTGGCAAAGGCGTGCCCTAGTAGACCCTGTTTCACATAAAGAGCCTAAACAAAACAAACTATGAATATTATCTGCTAAAGTGGAAACAATGAATATTGGCCAATACACACGCTGTGCTATTGCTTTGTAAAATATAGAGCCTATGTCCCCTGGCTTTTTCAATCAGCAAGAAACATAACCTTGCATACTCCGTTTCGAATAAAAACTATTAATTTTCCTCCAGATTTTTTCTTCCAAGCCAAATCTACTACATTCAACCCAACCTATATCTCCCCTCCTAATTAAGGCTTAAGATCTTTAGTGGACACCAGTCTGTCTATCTTTCACGAGCTATGCAACTCAGAGTTCCAGTGGCATATATATTTACCTACTTCCAATCAGAAAATAATATAATTTTATGAATGCCCACAAACAACCAAGGGCTAGGTCAATGGGAGTAGATAGTAGAGTACAAATTTCATTTTTACACAATCACTATTATAAATCTTTTATGGACTTCTAAATGATTTACTAGCTTCACAACTAATATGGGAATTTTTAACTAAGGATAAAAGGCAATGAGGACCTATGGGCTATCCTAATGTTAACAAATATTTAACTAGATGTGAATGCTATATATCCTATTTGAAACAATTTGGGACTCATATACAAAATTATCCTATTTGAAACAATCTTAGACTCATATACAGAACAAACGACCAAGTCACAAGAATTGAAAGTTCTATTCAAATTTCTTAGAAGTATAGTTCTGTTCAATGCCCATGGAACTAAAGAAGATAAAAGAATATCACTGCATCGAGCATTTGCATTGATATTATACTCTCCTAGACTGTCTAAAGTACAAAACCATCAGAAACAAATAAACAAAAATATGTAATTATAACTCCCTAAAAGATATTTTGACCCATGAGAATCAAAATGACCTAGAAAATTTCATAACTCTACTCAATCACAAGCATGGTATTTTTAGCCAAGTTTTCCTTTGACTCCCGATTAAAATCTATGTAAATTCAATTCTAGATAATCAAGAATAATAGGCTTAAACGAGATTCAGATTACAGTTTCGATTAGCCTTTAAATTCAGACTCTGCTAGTTTCCTATGGGAGAAGAATTTGTTTACCAAGTCTTACTAAATTTCATTAGTCAAGCCTACAACTTGCATGAAGGAGTACATGATTGTTTGGCCAATATAGATGAAATTCCGCTTCACTAGATCCATGCTAATAGTTTTTGCTTTGGATGAATTCACAAGAATGGTCCTTGCATACTTGTGTTTGTTTCAATCCCAAGCCACATGTGTTTTTGTCAAATGATCTGAATTCTTGTTCAATTTGAACAAACCCAAAAGAAAACATGTCAAACTATAGACCTGAGATGAAGAATAACAACAGAAAGAAGCCGAAATCAAGCTTTCATCCCATCAACATTATCATTGGAACCATTTTCATCTTGCAAACCTATTGTGTCTTCCAACCCTAGAGTGCAACTTTTGTTGGTTGTTGTATGTACAAAATATGTCATTTCTTATGACTGAATATATTGACACTTGAAGGAGCATCCCGCTCTATCATATTTGACTGTATTTTGAGTCCCTCAACTACTAGAGATTTTGTTTTCTCCATAGCAAAAAGGACTAGCTCCTCAAGTGATGCAAATTCATTGTAAAAACTGTTAATGACAGATGGCTTGAGTTTCTGTGTCCCAAATCTCACCTGTTTTGTTCCTTCAGAAATAATCATCCTTTTACCAATAGGTAGTTGGTCAGAACTACAATCTGATCTCCTAACTTGACTTATTAAATTGCTACATGTTGAAAAAACAAACATAAGTGATAGTCATAACCAAAAAGAGCTTCTTTGAATGCACATAAAATTTTCCACACAAAAATGAAAAAATGGCGAAAATATTTGTCTCACCTGCTTTTGGATATGTCAAGGCTAGACCCTACTTCCAATGCTACTTGCTGAAGAGCTTTCATAGTAATGTCTTCAAGTGGCATCATTCTTCAGCTTGCATGGTAAGCTTTTCATCTCCGAGAGAAGCCAAACTGTGCAAAATATCAACAACACTAAAATCTCGTTGGACTGTCATTGCTAAAGGCTTTGATACCTGCATGATTAATCTCCCATTGCTTTTGTTAGTATTAGATAACACGGGATTCATTTGCCTTAGTAAACCTCCCTCCTTCATCGAGACCACTGAACCAAGATCATTTGCAAGAGCATGCAGGTGAATAGACCCTGGTACAGAGGAATTTATGGGACTGCGCAATCCACTTGAGGTGTCTGGACGAGAATTTTGAAAATTATTTTCTTTTAGACTCCACTTTTGCATTAATGCTTCTGCCTCTACATCGTCTAGAATCCTAGCTCGTATTTTACTGCATGTTGTCTTCATCGCTTTAAGCTCTGATTCTGCAGCTAGCACTAATGATACCAATTTCAGTTCTTCATCTGAGCCACAATTATGTCTAGAAGTTTGTGTGGAACTTGAGAGAACAGGGACATAAAGTTCATGCCCACGGCTGCCTACTTCTGAGAAAGACCCTTCCTGAAACTAGTGGCAAAGGCATGCCCTAGTAAACCATGTTTCACTTACAGAGCCTAAACAAAACAAACTATGATCTTTATAAAGCATATTCAGGAATTCACTCTCAACCAAATCATCATCATCTCTATTAGAAGCCTTTCCCAAATTGTTGTGTCTCTCTTGTTTATACTCATGAGACACTTCTGGAATAATCTACTTTTGGAATAATCTAGAGCAACTTCTTGAAGATGATACTTGGTTCTATAGAAAACAATTAGGTATATAATAGACAGGTATTCACTAACTGTAAGTTTTTCCTAACCAACTAGACAGAGGTATTCACTAACTGTAAGTTTTTCCTAACCAACCAGATAGAGGTATTCGCTCCTTGCACTCCGCGGCCCTCCTCATCCTCCATCCTTGTGCAGCAACAATAGCAACAAAGAAAAAGGTATTCCCTCCCTGCTCTCCTCATCCCCCTGCCAGCAAAAAGAAGGTATTCGCCCCTTACGCTCCCCCACCCCCCCATAACGAGAATTAATTAAATTTGTAATTAACTAAACTTATTTTAAAAGTTTTTTAATTAAATTGGACGGTAGAGCATTGTTGAATCATCTAACAATGCATCTCACGGTTAAGATTAGGACAGAAAGGCAGTTTGGGGAGTTGATTTCAGAGGGGAACGCCTTACGGTGTAAAAATATGTCATTTGATTCGATTCAATTTTTAAACTATATTTATTCTATTCACTTGACCCAATATAATCTAATTTCATGTTTTGAACTGCACTTTCCTCATGGTATTAGTAAAAGTAATAACAATAGTATTAGTGACATCTTAAATAACATTAACAAGTCCAAAAGGGTTGGATCTAATCATGGAGAGCAAGGATTTTCTCATTATTTGGCAAAGTACCACGTGGTCTTTTTTGGTTGCACCCAAAGAGATTATATTAAAAATAAACACACCTTCATGCATTTTTTTCTTTGCAAAGTTGTCACTATTTATTATTAAAATAATATTATATATTATAATATATATATATATATATATATTATATATATATATATAGTGTACAATCATAACAGTTAGCTATGCCTCATGGTAGTAGAAGTATGGATTGAATCCTTTGGTCCAAACACTCCAAAAGTAATCATTTTCCTACAATATTGTAAATAAATTATAGAGGCTATCAAGGAGACTCAACCTACTAACCTCTTGGCCAAGGTGACATGGCATGTCACAAAAATGTAAAAAAACATACATTGGATGTCATTTTCTACATCCCTTCAAGTTGATTAGCACTGCCTTGGAATGTAGCATGTGGTTCAGGATCTTCTTCTACCTCAACACTTTCCTCTACCTCTTGGGCTAGTGCCTCGAGTTGTGATATGCACAAATCATGCTTTTTGCTGAGGGTTAAGACCCTTTATTCGAACCTATCCATTCTTGCTAATAGTTCCACCTTAGTTTCTCTCATTTCCTACAAAACAATATAGTCCACCAGGCCTAATAGAGTGTGCATATATACTTGAGGCATGAAATGTTATTTTGAGGTGTCAAAGCCACTACTTGCCAAGTTTCCCTGAATCTCCTTGCCTTCATCATTACGGGTGGAGCTTACTGTGTGCTAGGGGATGTCTCAAGAAAATCCTTGGCCATAGCTCACAATAAGCTAAAGATCCCTAGTCCAGGAGCCCCATGCTTGCATCATTTCCCTCACCATTTCTCACTATAATAGTATTTGGATAAACTCTTTGCAATTTCCCTTCACCACTCCCTCCAAGGCAAATCCAAAAAGGAAAACATCTTCCCAGTGAAAGAATGTTGGAGTTAAAATAACCAAGCACTGGTAGCTAAGAGTGAGTATGTCAATTCTAGAGTGAGACACTTGAAGACCCTATACATGAGACCACCACCCTAAGAGGACACCAAGAAACCATAAAAATAATAAGTTACCTTAACAAATGAATAAGCCAAGCGAAAGAGTGCTATGTATGGATATTTTGTGACTCAAAATATCAAGATTGTTGGAACCACTCATATCATCACACACCTGAAACTACCCTTTCACTTTGAGCCTCAGATTGAAATTCCAAATTCTAAACTGAAATATTGCCTTAATAAATGCCTAATGTATCCCACTAGTTTAGTTACTTCTAATCGTTAATGCAATCACATGGAAAATATTCCTAATTGTACACCATTGATTGTTCATTGATCCTCTCCCTCCCAAATTTGAAACAACTTTAATGATCCACTTACCTAGCTTCACCCCATGTCCTTCGCAAAAAGAGAATAATGCAAATTGAATTCTCACACTTAAAGATAAAATTAGAGGAAAGCTCTTGGTGTCTACTTTTTGATAAAAGGTGAGGATTTAGGCTGTAGCATCTGCTGCTTACCGGTCTGGTGATTCTATACCGCAATGGAAAATTCTTCAGGGAGGGGTGCAATCACCTCATACCATAATGTGGTCTCATGGGATATGTCATCCTTTGGGGCCTACAAGAACTCAAAGAAATACACTTCAACAATCATCATCAAGGGAATCCAATCACACTATCATAAATGCAACCCTTACAAGGGAGAAGCCAGCTTTGGGTGCTTTTTGCTAAAGTGGGAACCTAGGTAGTTGCCTTCCAAAATATATGTAGGATCTTGAATGCAAGGTGAAATCCAATAAATTTAGTTCATGAAAAATCATGCTCTAATCTCCAAATTTATTGGCATATGGCCTTTTGAAAAATCCCTATTTTGGTGGATTAAAAATAAATAGCAACAAAAAAGACAAATAAATATTGATCTAGGATCTAAAACCTTATTCATTATTGTTTTTGAAAATATGGGTGAAAGAACCAAAGTATTTGAAAATGGCCCCTCTTTCTTCAATAATGCATTATTATTCATGTGGTTTTTGAGAAATACAACCTAAAGAAAAAATATTTCCTTGTGGCTCTAATATCATCTCATCTTTTCCCTCTCCCATGAGATTTTGGTAGGAGGAAACCCTTGAGGGAATTCATGGTTATGCAATTGTAGCATTGTCAAGATATCATAAGAAACAAGAAGGGGAAAACGTATTTGTGTCTATATGAACATTTATTATTGTCTTCCTACCTTGATTGACATATATTATCAAGATAATATCTAGAATCAATCATGCAATTATGAGCATGTACCATTCATTGCAAGCATTGTTATGAATATTACCACTTATTTCATGATTTCCGTTTAATGCAAAAAGAGATACCATTAGAAAAATTTGGCTAAAATGATGATTGAGATTTTGAAAAAGGTAACTCAAGAAGAAGGAACAAGTGTCCATTAGCAGCAATGTAATCTAAGGAGAACCTTTAGTCCATAAACAAGTTTGAATCTATTCAAAATGTTGCCAAAAAAAAAAAAAAATCAAGCAGGTCTCGCAAAAATGTGGAAATACATCAAAATATGGCAACGCCGAAGAGAAAGCCCTTAGAAAATCCATAAGAAAATTCACGAACCAAAGAAATAAGAAATATCAGATGTAAATGAATTTATTTCTCAAGGTGCACTTAAAGACATGGATCTTGATGAGATAACCCTTTCTACCATTATGGAGGAATTAAAAGGAATAGATCCTCAAACCATTCTACATTAGCATGTCCATGTTCTTCACCAAGCATGCCCAAAGATAATAAATTGCAAGGGAAATTTGTATCAAATCTCATGGTCTTCCAACTTAAGGATCCACACACATTCTTTTAAGGATTCACCTAGAAAGCAAAAGGAAGAAAAGAAGCGTGGAAGAAAAAGAAACAAGGATGTGATACAAGATGTTGGATACATTTTGGTCAATTGAGGTAACATAATGTTTATGATAAATATATGGTGCTACAAAACCATTGTTAGATGATATAAAATGCCATAAGTTGTTTCATTCTTGATTAGCAAGCCATGCATGGGATGAAGCAAAGTTCAAGTATAAACCACTCTATTATAGATCCCTATGAGAAGAAGTCCTAAAAGGATTTTATGGGATATGCTCTTGTCTCCTTGTGAGCATGATTGAATGATGACAAGTGGTATTGATTAATCAATAAGTTTTTTTCTACTCCTTTACTTGAGAAAGTGCTTAATGTTTTGTTTTATACATGAGAATAAGACAACATTATGTAACCGACTTAAGAGTCTTTGATTCTCAACTTGGTTTGATAAAAAAAAAAATTGTTAACTCGTTACATATATCCATGTCATCTTGTAATGATTAGTGTACAAGTTCTTAGTATACATAGCCCCTACCATTATTGAGTGGGGAAATAATAGATAGAATGACATAATTATAATTATTTTAATAATGACTATTGTGAATTAATGTATAATTGAGGTTAGATATTTACAACATGTTCAATATCTTATATACATATGACGAAAATAGTGTCTCATTATTTTAGTGCTTTTGAGTTAGTTTCCAAAAACTTTTATTCTCTCAAGGTATGGCCCACCCAAACATAATAATTACATTTCCAATTCCTTTTCTTTTTCATTTTTCAGTTCATAAAGGTCATTGTCCCCATATGAGTTAATTGATTTCAAAACATTTTCAATTAAAACATAACATTTAATTCAATTTAATCTATCCTAATTTCTAAATGGTTAAAATTCTGTTAAATTTAACAAATGTGATTTCCATTCCATTCTCTATAGTTGAGTCCTATAATTCATCAAAGTGTGAACATCATTTATCATTGCAATTTTTTTTCTTGGACTAGTAAACTAGTGCATAACACCTATAATGGATATACATAATACAATGATATCTTACTAGAATTTGAGTCTTGGATTGAAATATTAAATGCATAGGTAGTTTAATTATATATTTTGCAATATAAAAATGTTTGAAATAACTGTCAAATATGATATCTAAGGCTTTCCACTAAGGTTAAGTTGCATGATTTCCGGGCCATTTCTATATAGAACCTTCTAATATGTAACATATATCACATTAAATGAAAACTTTCTCAATTGAAACTCCAAATTCATTAACATATAGCGGTGCAAAGTCTAGTATCTCTCCTTCTAGAACATTTGAAACCGATCCCATGGCAATATAATTTGACACTCGAGAACATTGATCGACCAAATTCACCTTTATACCCAAGGTATTAATGTTGTGATTTTGTTTCATTTGTGTTGGAAAACATTCAAATTTATTAATACATTCAACTATTAGGATAGAACTAGTTTTAAATCCTCCATTTTGTCTATTGGACAAAGCACTAAATTGCTAAGCTCCAACTCAAATGAGTAAATGCCATAACTAAATAACATCTCATTCACTAGTGCACCAAATGACCAATTTCTAAACTCTTTCTTTCGAAAACATTACACCCATTTACATTTGACACGAGATTATGGCTATGAACTTACTTTTATTTGAATATCTTTGTAATATATTGACGTTCCTAAGAATGAATGTTGACCTAGATTCTTGTGAAATATTTTTAAACCCATTATTAGAATCGACACCATTGATCTACTCCTGTGGTTCATAATTCATGGAGGTGTCTATTTGAGCATTATCATAAGGCCATAGGAGGTGCCCATTATGGTTAACAACATATGACACATCCCATTAATTGGAGGTACTTTATACTTTTGACAATTTCTCTACTCTTCTTTGTTATGAAACCAGCTCAAGAAAAGATAGAAAAGATAGATCAACGCCTTAGAATTCAGCCTCTTTGAGGGGGAAACCTCCTTTACATTACATAAATAAACATTTCTTCGATGATTCAAATGACAAAAACTCCTTTCTATATATAGGAGTCTAAGGAGTCACAATATAACCCAGCGACCTAACAAATAATAATATGAAGCCACAATAGTACCATTAGTGGGCTTATATGGGGTACAATAGTAACAATATGGGCACTATGTGGGTACATCAATATAATAAGTGGGTTGTACTAATAACAATAAGGGTTACACTATTAGTATAGGGGCCTAACATATAGACTCGATAGTGATGCTGAAAAGTATGGTTTGGTTTGGGGACATGACTACTCTCTAACTAGGGATGTAATTGGCATGACAGTAGTGGAGAATCTCTGGAAAAAAGTGGACATGGGGGAACTAGTATGCAGGAAAATTTGACTCCCAAAGGCTAATCTCATCAACATGGTTGAGGTATGTGTCCCTACTTTGGCAATGTAATTTGAGCAGGGGCTCTAGGGTAGTGGTATATTTTATCTAGAAATCTTTATCAGCTAAAGGAAGGTGGTCTAGGTCTAAATGAGGTGTAGATATGGGCCATACATCCACTGCAATTGGGGCAACCATACTCAGTTCTTGTGGCTTTGAGTGTGGGGAGTAATTCAAAGTTTTTAGGGAAACAATAGTTTCGCAAATGGTTATGGCTCAGAGTGTAAAAATCAAAGTAAATTTGATATTTTTCACTTAATTAACAGTGTTATGAGCGTGAATTTACTTGAATTTGACAATTGAGTTGGTTTTCCACTTTTAAATACCTATAATTGGGAAAAATTTACTCTAATTGGTAGTTGATGGAGGCTACAAAGGTATGTATAGTTTTGGTACGAACTGATGAATGAGTTGGACTATCTGCAGTGTCTGTGGAGCAATGGCAGAGGTCTGTGAGCGAATTACCAATTTGCAAGCTTTGCAACAGATTTCTGAGTTCTCAAGAGAAACTGTGTGAAAAGAACAAAAAGAGGGATAATGGGGCTTTTATAGGAAAGACATTAATTTTTGGCAGGTTCATTGATTGATGAATAGTGGTAGTTTTTCAGTTTAATGGGGGAAGCTATTTAGGAGTGCCATTGCACCACTTTTTTTGTGTGGGCGGTATTCAGGAGAGGTCGCCCAATTCCATTCATCGTTTGACACGTAGCATCGGGGGTCAGGGGGAAAACCACTTTATCGGGTTGGTAAAGGGCAGACACTAAGCACAACTAATATGATCACAGACTATTGGATGATGGGGAGGGATGATCAATGGTGGTTGGGAGATGGAGCTGCATGGTGATTTACACATAAAGTTTTCAGGGGGGCCATGGGTCCAATCACCAATGGTATAATATTAAATTAGAACTTTAATCTCATTGGGGGCACCTTAATATAGGATTAAGGATTGAGGGCAGGATTTTAATATATTTTGTGGTATATGGGGTAGTTGTATAGTTTATAACTAAACTAAGCAGAGGGGTTATTTTATATAAAGGAGTTAAATATATATAGGATAGTGGGTTTTTTGGGAATTTTATATATTTAATTAAAAAGTTAATATTAGGTGAAATGAGAAGAAGGGGTATTGTACTTATGATAAATGTAATTTGGTCGGTTTTTTGCATAAAATATGTTTATCGAGGGGCTTTCCTAGGAAAGAAGAATTTAACCTTTAGGAAAAGAGGTTTTGTGAGGGGGATGAATGAATTGGAAGGGAATTTAACACCTTTCCTCCTAAAGTCATCAAGTCGAGGATCCGATCCCACCAAAAGTCAAAGAAATGCTCTGAGCCTTTTTGACTTAAAGAGCTATAGGTATTAATATTTTTATTATGAAAGGGAAATGAGTAAGTGTTATAGGGGTTAATAATTAATGATGGGGATGCTAAATAAATCATATTATAAACCATGCCTTTTTTTGTTTTCCACTTATGCATATTTGAAAGATGCATTTGGAACAATGACATAAGTGTTTTTTATGCAACCACATGATATTTCTGCAACCTTTCTACTACTTACCCATCTACTTATCCTGCCATTTTTCTTCACTTTATTTGGGTGCATTTAGGCTAGCAAACCCTTATCAATATTTTCCTTTTCCTTACATAGAAAACTATCTAAATCTAACCTTAGATTGTCTAAGGGCTTAGATTAAACTTATGAGCTCCTTTTATTCACTATACCTATCTAATGATCTGCCAAGATTATATTGTTTGGTCATATTTTATTCTCTAACTATAAACATAAAATTTAAAACATGAAATAGCCAAGTTTAAAAAATTTGACTATCATGGATTGTGGCATGAGTAACAAGCTACATACAATAATTTATTATGCATAAAATGTAAATAGTAGTGGCATTTTGACTTGCACACTTTCATGGTCTCTTTTTGTCTTTTGGGGTTCATATATTTTCATTTTTTTGACCTTTTCATTCTTTCTATCGTTTGATTATTCTTTTAGGGCATGCCCTCTTTACGTTTTTTTACTTTTTAATATGGAAAACATTTATACAGAGCAAAGGTATGTACAAGATTACAAGGCTTAAGGTTAGTCATTCAAAATGATGACTCCTATTAGTATAGGAACCTAATAGTGGCTCCACCTGGGGATGTAATTTCTTGGTAAAATGTCAAGAACTTTGTGGATCAATAGCCTTTGAATTGCTATTGATGTTACCTTGCAATATTTCTCTCCATGTCTCTGCACTATTAATACTTATGACAGTACATCCTTAAAGCTTAGGGCCTTCTCTTCAGGCTTCAACTTCAAAAATCATCATCTAATCCACTGATCTAGGTGGATGTTCGTGGCCACCCACCTAGCCCATTTGGACCCCCATAACTATCTCTTTCAGTTTTTTCAGTTTCCTAAATTGTAGCATAGTTTACTATTTTTAGCAGTGCTTCGGGTCCTGAACTTTCGGAGCCATTTTGAGGCCCTAAATAACATTTTTTAGGAAATCTGGGGGAAACATGGGTCCGTGGACCAATGTTTCCCTTGCCAAAGTGGTAGTGCTCGGATAGATATTTCTAATCAGCTATTATATGCATCGAACGAAGATTGTATGCCAAAGTTACGACCCCAGGAAGTTGATGTACCAACTTACCCAAAACGGGGCCCACAATTTGGTGTTTCATCTTCTAGGGTTAGGTTTCGCGATGTGAAGGGTTTTCCATTGTTTCTCAACAATAAATAGGCCTTCAAGCCTCATTGTAAGATAGTTCAGAGGCATGTAGCCACCACATATCTTCTTAGAGATAAGCTACCATCGCCCTAGCTGGTTTATTTCCATTTTCTGATTGTAAACATGTTTAAGTAATTTCCATTAATGAAATGAAGCATGACTTCCGATGCATCTTTTTGTATAAGGTTATCTCTATATTTTGTTGCATTCCTATTTAAATCCAGATCAGTGGTATCAAAGCGGTATGTCTTTTCTCTATTTTTATTTGCATGTCCCCAATGAGGTCGGGATATAAGGAGTTAGGGCTTGAACTTGTCGAACCTTTACAAGACTAGTGTCACAAATCCTAACAGCCTCCCATGGTGGATGAAAAGAAAGACAAGGGGGTAGGATATCCTATCAAAATCTTGGTTGAAGAAGCACTCGAGTGACAATAGAATGCGATGATGGACAACTTTTCTTAGATCCTTCAGTGGCTACCCAGAAGTGACGCATCGGCTTCCAGCAACTACTCTGGAAATGCCATGCCCTTTAAGGTACAAGTTAATTTTGAAATATCCATATTCAAGGGTTAGATAGACGCTGATGCCGTAGATAAATGGTTAAATCTAGTAGAGGGTTATTTTTCTGTTCATGAATTTTTGAGTCGAGAAAAGATTGTTTTTGCTCTTCTCAAAGCCGCCCCCCACGTTAAGGACTAGTGGGAAACCTATTGTGAGTTGAAGAATGAAAGAACAGGCTCACTATTTTCAACTGCACCCACTTGGGATTAATTCTGGGATGCCATCAATGAGCAATACTACCCTGTCAAAAGCTACGAGGACAAATACATAAAGTGGACCATGCTGCGACAAGGAAGGGACCAAGATGTGCCATAGTTCACAAAAAATTTTCATACCCTTCGCATAGAGTTGGGTATCAAGGATTTTGAGCTGCATTTGGTACTCAAATATCATGGCTTCCTACACAGATATATCCAGGAAGAGATGGAGTTCTTGGACATCTCCTCCCTCCAAACATCATACCGATACGCTGTCACAATAGAGCAAAAGTTCAAACAAAAGAAGCGAGACTTTGGATCTACAAATCTCAAGCCCAAAGGATGAAGCCAAGGCAGCGTGACCCAAGACAACCCGTTGAAGCTGCAAGAAAATAACAACACCACGAAGTCGAAGACGAACACAGGAAAGTGGTGTGAGTTCCACAAGAATCCCACTCATAACACATGTGAGGGTCGGACCAAGTAGTCACTGGTGGTTGAATTGAAGGCTTTAGAATCAAATGCATATTCTGACCCTGAGCCAAAACATGACAAGGGGAATGGCAAAGGGAAGCAGATCATTGATGCGGATCCCAATGCCACTGTCGCCACTACCAAGATCCAAAAGTATGAACTAGAAGATCTAGAGGAGAGGGAGTGTCTTTTCCACTCACAAATGTGGGTGAAGGGTTCATCGCTGCAATTCATTGTCGATAGTGGCAACCAAAAGAACCTCATTTTAGCAGAGGTCATAAAGCAGTTGGACCTATTGACTATGCCACACCAGCAACCATATAGTATCAAGTGGCTTCACGAAGGACAAGATCTCAAAGTTTGCCAGCAGTTCCACCTTCCTTACAGCATCAAGCCCTTCACAGATGAGGTATTGTGTGATGTTACACCTTTGGATGTTTGAGATGTACTATTAGGCTAGCCATACTTGTGGAGGCGACATGTTGTGTATGATTCAAGGCCTCGTGCGGTCATTATTTCTTTGGATAATTCATTATACAAGATACCGGAGGTAGCCCCACCTACTGCCACCTCTTTGATCATGGCCAAGAAAGGTAGCAAGCTCATCTCCCAGACTAGGAAATTCATTTTTTGTCTAGTTCACTCCCAAAGTAAGGGGAAGATCGTTGCTACATCAATGACCCCCGTAAAGGGTTCCTCCACGGAGCAGTAGTAGCAAAGGGATGCAGTCATGACAGAACACAGGAACCACTTCTCCTCACCCACAGGGGTACCACACAAGTTTCTAGTGGGAAACAAAGTTTAGTTACATCTGCAAAGAGAACGCCTTACCAGAACCCAACAGAAACTCAGACCACTCCGACATGGTCCTTACACCAGTACCAAGGCTATGGGCAACAATGCTTTGAAGCACAGAATTCCTCCATTCCTTCGCTTTCACTGAGTGTTCAATGTCGACCATTGTCGATCATGCTTCCCACCATTTCTATACACATCAGAGATTGCAGAACAACTCACCAAAGAGCCAGCTCAGCAGAATCTTCCTCATCTCAGGGAGGAACTCAATGCAATGAGGACCATTGCTTCCTAAGGGGGAAGGAATGATCCAGGTGGATGTTGGTTGCCACCCACCTAGCCCATTTTGACCCCCACAACTGTCCCTTTCTTTTTTTTTTCTATTTCCTAAATTGTAGCACAGTTTACTATTTTTAGTAGCTTTTTAGGTCCTGAACTTCCGGAGTCGTTTTAAGGCCCTAAATGACATTTTTTAGGAAATTTGGGGGCAACATGGGTCCATGGACCGATGTTGCCCTTCCCAAAGTATTAGTGCTCGGATAGATCTTTCTAACGAGCTATTGTACATGTCAAACAAAGAGCATATGCCAAAGTTACAACCTTGGGAAGTTGATGTACCAACTTACCCAAAAAAGGGCCCACAATTTGGTGTTTCATCTTCTAGGGTTAGGTTTTGGGATGTGAAGGGTTTTCCATTATTTCTCAACAATAAATAGGCCTTCGAGCCTCATTGTACCATAGTTTAGAGGCATGTAGCCACCACATCTCTTCTCAGAGATAAACTACCATCGCCCTAGCTAGTTTATCTCCATTTTCTAGTTGTAAGCATGTTTCAATATTTTCCATTAATGAAATGAAGCATTATTTCCACTGCATCTTTGTGTATATGGTTATCTCTATATTTTGTTGCATTCCTATTTAAATCTGGATCATCCACAGTATACTTTTTGAAAAATGAGATATGTACAGTGGGAAATAAAATTAGTACTTAGGTTCAAAATAATGTTTGAGCATTTGACCATTCACGGGTCCACCTTCTGCTTCTGTACCATCCATTTCTCTTATGAAGAAAGAATTATTACCTCTAAAAGCATAAATGACATATGGGCCTTTCCATAGGAAATCAAATTTCCCATATTTATCTTTATCTTCCCTCCTTGAATCCCACTTTACGACTTTGTCACCAAGGTAGAAATCTTTAGCATTGGTTCTCTTATCAAAAATATTTTTAATCCTTTCTTGCACAACCTGAGATCTTATATATACTTCCTCCCTGGGTTGTTGAAGATGAGTTGTTTGGTTGATTCTTCTTTGGATACTATTTGGTTCAAACTACAATTCTTAAAGCAACTTCATCACTGGTCTTCCTAAGGAGGATGGAAAAACAACTTCCATCCCATAGACTAGTTGGTAGGGAGAGGTTCCAATTGATTTTTTAGTGGTTATTCTATCTACCCATAAGGCATTAACTAGCTTTTTGTTCCATGTTTTCTTATTGTCCTCTAACAACTTTTTGATGATGTCTATCAGACTTCTTTTTGAGGATTTTGCTGGTTGATTTCCTTGAGGATAATAAGCTATGGAATGGCCTAGGGTTATATCATAATTGTTGCAGAAATCTATCATTCTTTTGGATTTAAAGGCTGTTGCATTATCAGTAATGAGCTTAGTTGGACATCCAAATCTTGACAGAATCTTGGTTTCAAGGAAGGTTATGGTAACAATGTCAGTGGCTTGCATTGAAGGTATGGCCTCTATCCAATTTGTAAAGTAGTCAGTGGCAGTGAGGATCCATTTATGCTGGGCAAAGGAAGGTGGGTTAATTTCACCAATTAAGTGTATAACCCATTGTTGAAAAGGTGTTTCAGTAGAGATTGGCTTGAGGGATAGAGGTAGGAGCTTTTTCTTTCCCTCAAAAAATTGACATTTGTGAGAAGAGGTCACATATTTCTTTACATTAGAAAATTAGGTAGGCCAGTAGAAACTAGCTCTAAGAATTTTATCACCAAGGGTTTTCCAGTAAAGTTGTCCTCCACAGTCACCTGCATGAAACTCTTTTAATACTTTGTCAGATTCATCTTTTAATAAGCAATTGAGAAGAATACCTTCATGATTTCTCCAAAACAAATAATTGTCTAATATACAAAATATTAAGGATTTCATCTTTAAAAACCTGCTTTTGGTCTTAGATAATTTAGGAGGAGCTTGAAAATTTAGTAAAACATAAATGATATCAGCATACCATGGTGATTTCATAAAGGCCTGGCTGATTAGTGGAGTCAACATCTCCTCTTCATTATCTATTTGTGCAATAAAGTTTATATCTAGATCTTGACAGTTCGGTTCAGCCAAGAGCTTGGCTAAACCTTGGCCCTTGATTAACTTAGTTGGTTTGATTTCTATATCGTATTCTAGAATAGTAGCAATCCATCTTCCCCTCTTTCCATCTAGACCATCTTGAGTTAGGATGTCTTTGACTACTGAGTTAGGAACATAGGCTACTATATGAGAATATAAAATGTATACCCTAAAGTCCTTGATAGCTTTGACCAAAGCAAAGGCTTCTTTTTACATTATGTTATATTTGAAGGGGGCATCTCTCAGGGCTTTCCTAAAGAAAGAAATAGGTTGTTCACAACCTTGGTCATTTTTCTGTAGTAAAACTGCAACAATTGTGTGCTCAGAAGTAAAGGAAACTAAAATGAAATCTTTGTCAAATGTTGGACTGATCAAAACTGGTGTTTTAGTTAAGGCTAGTTTAATGTCTTTAAAGGACTTCTTAACCTCAACAATCCATTTTATGTTTGAATCCTTTTTCAACATACTGTTTAGTGATCTAATTAATTCTGCTATATTAGAAATAAATCTTCAAAGGAAGTTAATTTTCCCTAAGAAAGCTTGTAATTCTCTAATGTTCCTTAGATGTTTGTATCGGTAAGATGACTTCTATTCTTACAGGGTCTATCTAGGTACCATCTTTTGAGATTATATGACCTAATAAATTTCCTTCTTCTAACCCAAAGAAAGAATTTTTGGGGTTCAAAGCAATTCTATATTTCCTACATTTAATAAAAACCTTCCTTAGATGATCCAAATGTTGATTGTTAGATTTTGAAAACATAGTAATGTGATCTAGATATATCACTAGGAAATCATGAATTTCTTTGGGAAAATATATATCCATAGCCCTTTGGAAAGTGGCTCCTGTATTCATTATTCCAAAAGGAATTTTCACGTAAATGAATGTACCCTAAGGAGTAGTGAAGGCAATCTTGGCTTGGTCATCAGGATGAACTAAGATCTAATTGTAACCAGAAAACCCATCCAATAATGAGATTTTGGTTGATCCAACTACCCTTTGTAAAATGTGGTCCATTTTGATACCTTGTTGAGGTTCCTAAGGTCCACACATAATCTGATCTCACCAGTTTTCTTCCTAGTTGGGACCAAGTTGGAAACCCAATCAGAAAATTTGATTGGTGCAATTATCTTAGCATCATACATTCTTTGGATTTCCTTTCCAATTGAAGGTAATAGGACAAGACTAATCCTTATAAGTTTTTGTCTGAAAGGTTTTTGATTTTCTTTATAGGGATTGTGTGTTGTATGATGTTGATATCATAGGATTTAAGGCCCTCATAACTCCAAGCAAAGACACCTTGAAATTCTTTTAATAATTCAATGTATGTCGCTTTTTTAGTTGGAGGTAGTGATTTCAAATATTTGACCAATTTTGGATTTTCATCAGTGCCTATATTACACTCCTCTATATCAAATTTCAAAGGTTCCATTTTAGGCTTCCTAGGAACATCATTTGAATCAAACAAATCTTCCAAAGGGGTTGACACCTTAGGTAAGAAATTGTCTTTGAGATTAATTACTTCAGTGTCTTCCTTAATTATTTCATCAATCTCAACTTGCTTTAGGTTTTCTACATCTGACTTTGCAAATTTACTGGGATGAAATCTATCTATTTCTTCACCTTTTATCTCATTTATTTCTATTTCATATTTAGTGTTAGGATCTATTGATGTGTCAATATCTATATTGCCATTTACAAACTCTTCTTATAATATTAAAAAGTTGTTTATCTATTTGTCATTACAAAATATTTGCTAGTTATTCAAATTATTTGGGATTAAAAGTCTATGCCTAACTTCAGTAGTGTACTTATGGTTAGGTTGAAAGGGTAACTTGCAGGTGCTAGAAAACATTTCTAAACTATGAGCCTGCATATTATGTTTTCTAGGAATTATAGCAAGCTTGGTTTCTAAGAAAGTGTTTAGTATTTCTATAATGGTTCCTCTATAAAAACTTAATCTAGGGTCTTTGGTCATATATATAACATCACTCTGTTTTATAACCAATTCAGAGTCTTTCATGACATAAACTCTTTTAGCTCCAAGATTCTTAACTAATTTAAGGCCTAAAATTAGGGCTTCATACTCAGCCATATTGTTAGTGCATTTAAAATTTAGTCTATATGCATGGCCTTCTGAATTATTATTTTCTAGATTGTACATCCAAACTTCTGCTCTTGCTCCAAAGTTATTTACTGATCCATCAAATTCAAGATGCCATAATATCTCATGTTCATAATTTTCATCATCTTGTGCAACAAAATTTTCCTCATTTATAGTAATTTGACTATCTTGTTTAGTGGAAAGTTCTAAAGTTTGGACAGTTTCTTCTTGTTTTGGAACTGCAATTTCTTTTGGTTCTATATCAATATTGTCTAAAATAGTTTCTTGTGTTTGATCAGCATTATACAGGATAAAGGAATCAATGTCTGAATGTACGGAGTAGATAGGAAAGTTTTGAGGCCAATCCTGGCTACTTACCATATATTTCATTAAGGTTTCATGGTACAGCTTCTTGGCTTGTCCAAAGATAGAGAATGTTGCACATGACATATCAAGTTGTAAATATCCCTGAGGTTTGGCTCCCCATGATCTGGATAACAACATGCCATACTTTGATGGGATGTCAGCAACCACAATATCCATAAGGATGCTTTTGGCAAGATATTGAACTAACGTAACACAAAGGTCTTTAATCAATCCTATACACTTTACTTGACTTGAGTCAAATGAGAATAAGTCCTTGTAAGGCCTTGTAATGTCTAGGTTTAATTTCTCCATTACTGGTTTGGGCATTAAGTTGTGGGAGGCTCGAGAATCCAACATTGCATTGTGAAGAATTTTGTCATGGATGCTAAGGCTAATGTAGAAAGGTGCTATTTCTCCTTCTAGTTGTTTTCGATTAACATATGGACCAAATATAAGGTTTGGTTGGTCATCAAACAGGTTGACCAAATCCTCATTTTCATCAATGTTTAATGTTTGGTTTATCTGTGTCTTGTAGCTTTCATTCTTGATTAGTTATGTTAAAGGAACTAAAATTTTTAGTTTAGCTTCCTCTGCTCCCAAATTGAATGTCAAACGGTCTTTTTCTATTTAATGGTTTCAAATTTTCACAGCAGGGATTTGAGTGGGATGGTCTTCTTTTCCCCTATCACGGACCCACTTTTGTTGGTTTTCAAGTCCAGTGTTTTGAGGTGTGTCCACTAGTTTTTTAGGGGGAATTTAAGTGGAGGGATGATCATTAGAAGGTTGATTAGTGGTTATATCTACAATGGTAGGTCTTGAAGGATTTTGATTTTGTCTGGAGAGAATATGGAGGATTCTAGAAACCGGAGCTTCTTTGATTTTCTTGGGTCAACTTGACAATGTTTTCTTGGTCTGATCAGGGATATCAAAGTTATTTTTACTCCTTAGGTTATACTATTTATGCACTTCAAAAATGGTAGAATAATATATTTGTTTATAATCAAATGACTCTCAAAATTGGATTTGCAATTGCTATAGCATATGTAGTTCCTTATCATCTTGGATTAGGAAAACAGTATCCTCCTCATCTAATCCCCATCTGATTAATCTATGCATCTTGTTCTAGATCATCTAGCTCAGATGTTTCTGCATAATTTTCTTGAAAAGGAGGCCTAATATTCTGATCAGGTCCATTTTTTCCAGTGTTTTGGTTTTGTTTCTTCCTAAAATTTGGGTTTCTAACTGGAGGTGCTTGTTGGTTATCCCATTAATGTTTCCTCTCCATATTGTCTATTATATCCACTAGTTTCTCCATACTTTTGGCTAAAATTTCTATTTTGAGGTCAGATGGTCAAGCTGCATCTTTTGAAGATCCTCTTCTTTCATTCCTAACTATGGCTCTTTTAGCTAACAAATTAGCTTCTACACTAACTGCTACACTTTGCATTTCCTCTAAGGTTTGGGGGTTCCTTTCCTTGAGTTGATATGCCATGTCTATGCCAAAACCACCAGGAAAATTTATTAATGCTAAGTCAGGAGGTGTCTAAGGTTAACTGGAATTGCATTGTATATATTATTAAATCTAGTATAGTAATCATGTACAGTTTCATTAGGTCCCCTTCTGATATTTTCATATTCTGAAAGGATCTGTAAGGGGTTGTTTTTCTTCTCCCATCTATTTAAATTTTTTTGATAAAACACATCTAAACTCTCAATACTATTAGCAGGTAACCCTCTAAACCATTTTCTAACATCATTAGCTAAAATTTGAGTAAATAGTCTCATCTGAACATCACCAATATCAATTTCATGGATTTCAAAGTAGTTTGTTATCTTATTGACATGGTGTTGTGTAGTGCAGGGTCCTATGCCATCGAATTGTGTAATTTTTCTTTGGTAGTCTACTAACATAGCACCAAGTGGGGTAGGTAAAACAAGAGGAGCATATATATTTTCCATGGCTATAAACCGACAGGGGCTAAGACGTGGGGTTGAGGTACTGGAAGATGATACAGTAATGGAGGATGAACTAGTACTAGTAAGTGGTGAATGAGAAGTGCTAGGCTGGTAAGAGAGTGAGGGTATGAACGGCGGTGGGGAAAGGAATTTAGAAGTTGAAGGGAATAATGGTAAACTAAGATTAGTGGACAATTTTTTAGAAATCTCAGGGATCTTGGGAGTACTAAGGGATGATTGTGGCAAATTCAAAATGTACTAATCAATTGATTTGTTGGCTTTTTGGACTTCAAGGTCTACAATAAACTAAGGATATAGGACAATATTGTATATTTCACTTTCAAACTTTAATTTAAATAATGACAAATCAAATTTCTCATTAAAGGGAAGATCTTCTAAAATCAACCACTCATGAGGACATGAATTAGCTTTAACTAAAGGTGTGTGACTAGCCGAATTTTATTATTTTTTCGATTTTCTTGGAATCAGGTTGGGATTATCAACTACTGGGGTAGGGTTTGGATCTAGGTTAGCCCTAGTATAATGAATTATCTTCGAAGCCAAAATTTCAAATGTTTTGATTGTTTTATGTGATATTTTTAAAAATAACTTCTCATGAATTACTTTAAGAGGCTCAAAATCTAAATTTAAAAATTTTGTAAAGTTTTATTAGTACTAAGGATTTGAGTTCCCCAATGGAGTCGCCATTATGTTATCACTCAGAATTTTCGTTAGTAGTTATCAGATGAAGGAAGAAACTGAGGTAACCACAAACCAATCTTTGAAGTATAGGCTCTAGCTAACCTATGACTCAAAGAGGGCTCTCTCTATATAACTCAGCTATGTTTTGTTGGGATTTTAGGCTACTTCCTAATGTTCATGGGGCGTTGGTTTTGAATTGAAGGTTGGGTGGTAGAATTACTGGAAAAAATGGATAAAGAAAAATCCTTAAACCATTGGGCAATTGAGTCAACAAATGGATAACAGAACTGGATCCGTTCATTAAAGGGAATGTTCACAGGGCAGGCTAGCAAAGTAAAGTGAAAATTTTTAGGTCGAATAGGTGAAATAATCCTAACCATGGTGAGAGAGCACTTAAGAATCCTCAGACTGGGGTTAAAATGAACAACAGAGGATAATCATGAACAAAGGGAAATTAAGAATTATTTTCTATAGGTCACAAGAAACTACCTAAACTAAGGAGCAATCAAGAATTCCTTAACTTAGATTTGTGAAGAAAACATTCAATATGCATAATAGTCAAGATAGAGTGCACTTAAGCAATTTCTGAGATATCATTCCATGTTATAGCATTCAAATTTTTAGGGATACAAGTAAGACTATGGAAAAACTTAAAGAAAAATGACATTGAACATGAGAGAATACTTATTTGAACTTTTCTTTACACAAGAATCCAGTGAAATATCTAATTTTTATTCCTTGATCCAGCTAGTTGATACAATCATTGATACAATAGAATTTCAGCTTTGAGAACAAGAAGTCTATAGAAATGTTTTGGAATCCACCCTACATACTTCGATTTGTGAAGTATTATAGAAAAATTATTTACAAAATATCTCAAAATAACTTGAGATTTAATCTAGGAAATATAAATATCTTCTTGCAAGAAGATAGAGACAACTATTGAACTATTTCTTGTTGTCCCTTTTACTATGGTTGTGTTGGCCTTTATCGTTGAAGTGTATCCCTTTATGTTGGCTTGTTCTTGTAGTGTTTCACACTGGAATATTCTTCAACTTTTACCTTTCAGCTGATACTCTTTCACCCTGATGTGCTATTTTTACCTGTTTACCTGGTTGTTCTGTTTTTACTGTGCAGTAAATTTTTGTTGTAACTTTATCACAGTAAATCAGTCATTGTCTTCCACCATTCCGCATTAGGTAATTTTAAGTTCATCATTCTCCTATAATTTCATCAACTTTAGTACACTTGGAAAAATTGGGATTGGTGAGGAATAAATGTTTGATCTCATGATTTAGGAAAAACAAGTTTTCAAATGTGTTGTACAAAACTTTGCCTGTTAGCAATAATTTTATGGACAAAGAGCTGGCTTTTTCCTTAGCGATCTGTCTGAGTCTATCACCATAGTCCAACTCTATCATGATTTTATCATTGATAACCATAGAACTGGGTAGACCTTTCTCCCTCAAAATCTTGAATTTATCCATGAACTTATCAATGGCTATCTGCTTATTGTGGCACTTTTCTTCTAAGTTAAGCATAAGGTTCCTTTTGGAAAGGACCTTCCTTATTTATAAAATAGTGTCAATCCTATCTTCTATATTTATCTCATGGAGCTCATATCCATTCTTGCCATTGAGGAAGTGGATGAGTCTATTGGCATCCTCTGGCTTATCTCCCAACTCCTCCTTCACTTTCTGGATAGCTTCTATAGCTACCTTTACTAACTCTGTTTGTTCAAAAATAGCTTGGATCGATGGCCAAATATCATTGATAAATTCAATGATATTTACCCACAGTATTTCCTTGGTTTTCCCAAGTGGTTTCTCTAGTGTTAATTCTTTCTCTAGGACTTTGATTCTCTCCCTCATCCTATGGGCCTTTTGTGCTTCCTATTTTTTCTTAAGTTGGACATGTTTGCAATCAGTTTCCATACTTGCAACCTTTTCTCTTAGCATGTTCATTTCAGTAGCCTAGATATACATCTTTTCCATGGCTTTGACTAATTCTGTTGCTTTCTCTCATGATGCACTTGCAGCTAATGTAGATTATGTTGTTGTTGGCAAGGTTATTGCAAGTGGAGCTATAGGTGCCAAAGATGCTTCTAGTGTCTATGGCACTACTCTGGAGACTATAGGGATAACATTTGTCAAAGAAGTCACCACATCTACTTGTTTTAATTGGATTAAAGCATCCAAATCCTATTTTGTCTCTTTTAGTTGATCGTTCAGCTTTAGGACTAAGTCCATGAGTTCTTCATGCCCCTGCTAGGCTTCTAGGACTTTCGATGTTTCTGGATGCTACAACTGAGGTATTTTTAGTTGTTTCTTCAATGTAGCTATATCATCATTCTTCTTTTTAATGAGTTTCTCAGTGGCTTTTATATCCTTGGGAGCATGTCCTAGTTCAATCACTAAGTCCTCTAAGGACTTGATCCTGGTGTCCTTAGCCTGCGAAGAGGCCTTTTCTAACTGGAATTGTGTTGAAATGTTATTTAGAAAGTTTTGTAGCTAATGGGCAGCTATGGATTTACCTGTTAGGGTGGAGTATATCATTTCTCTAGCCTATTTGTGCAGCTCAATCTGGTCTATGGGATAAATATCCCTTACCAACACTTCAAAGTCTACCTTCTTGAAATCGGATGATGTCTTTAGCTGTTGGGTTCTAGGCATGATGAAAGACATCTGAAGCTTCCCCTCTTTGATGTCAAAGGTTGAAATTAGCCTTGTTTGATTGGTAGGAGTTAGCTTTAGGCACTAAGCATAGGTTTTGGCCTTGAGCGTTTCATTTTTTGCTATGAGTTCTTTGTATCTTTCCTTGATGTCCTGGTCTCTGTCAGTAGGTCTATTGAATGAAGACACTGCCACACTAGGCTACCTTTCTAACATCTGAATCTACAATATGGAAGGCTCTTGCATGCCTCTAGATGGGGTGGTAGGCCTGCTCCTATTTCCTTGTGTGTTTGAGACCTCAGTTGAGCCGCCTGTATCCTCTTATTAAAAGACATGATTCATTTTCTGCCTTTTTTTTTGGCTAGTGTTTGGTTGAGCATATGAGGTTTCTCTTGCTGATGTAATGGCCTCCTCCCTACTTCTCTTTAGGTTCTTCTCCTCATTTTTAGGAGTCTGCATAATTGGAGGTGTAGTCATGGTTGTCTCTGGTTGGTCTGATTGTTATGATGCCTACAGGAAAGAACCCTCATCAAGATGTCTTTATAGATCAATGAGAGTATTCTCTATGTCTACTCTGGTGCTTTCTGGTTCGCTAGGGTACCTTCCATCTAGTCTATTTGGTTGAAATAGGCTTCTATTTCAGGTATGAGATGGTGAATGGAAGGTCCTAGCTTGACCTTTTATCTCTTCTTGGTGATGAATTCCAAAGGGTCATATCTCCAAACAAAAATTCATTGGAACTTCATGTTCTACAATATCAAATATGCTTCTTTATCTACCTCCCTAGAGTTGCATATGAAGGAGCCTAGTTGGTCTTTTATTTTGAGGTTGACCTTCTTCTTGGCATTGACAAAGTTTACTTCATCTGCATTGATGATTTGTCTATAGTATTCCAATGAAAACAACCTAATTGGGAGGTATATAGGTAGCTCGTATGGTGTCAACATGCAACCGTAGATTTGAATTTCATTGTGGTTTTGGTACAAGTAACAATCACCCACTTTGGTGTGCTTGGATAGTTGGAGGACTCTCTTTATTTTTGGACTGATTCTAGGAGGAGGGCTTCCAGTCAACATTGTCATGACTGGGCATACAAATAAATTAATGAAATCAAAATTAGAGTATGAAGACTGATATTGGTGGATTAATGGGATCCAAAACATTACTAACCTAGGTTGACCAATGGTGTCCAGCTTCTAGAGGGTGAACGGGAGCTTATCAAGTTGATAATAGAAGAATATATGGTATAAGACTGAGGAATACTTAAAAAATCTTTCATTTCTCATTCTAAGGAATTGTTCATGCATCCTTTCAGCTATAAATTGGGCATAGTCATAAATGACAGTAGGAGGTTGTCTTGGAGTGTATATGGACATGAAGGCAAGGATTAACTCATCAATGTATTCACTAGTGGTGTACCCCAAAATACAGGATATCATGGCTACAATATTCTAGCCCCATGGAGAGAAAATGACTGATACATATGGAGGGGAGTCCTTAGGCCTTCTGATGAAGTTTTGGGATAGTTGGGCCAATTTTGTAACACTGAGGTTGGGGTACTATTCCAACAAGTCTCCAATTGGAAGGGGAGTTAGGTTTGGCCCTAGTTGGAGCTGAAACATTTTGTTTATGGACTCAGCAGTGGTTGTGAAAAGTATGGTTTGGTTTGGGGACATGACTGTTCTCTGACTAAGGATGTAATTGGCATAACAGTAGTGGAAAATATCTAGGAAAATGTGGACTTGTGCGAACTGGTATTTGGGAAAATTTGATTCCCAAAGTCCAATCTCATCAGCATGGTTGAGGTACTTGAACCTAATTTGGCAATGTACTTTAAGCAGGGGATCTAGGGCAATGGTATATTTTATTTGGAAATATTTATCAGCTAAAGGAAGGTGGTCTAGGTCTAAATGGGGTGTAGAGATGGGCCTTACATCCATTGCAATTGGGGCAGCCATACTCAGTTCTTGTGGATTTGGGTGTGGGGGATAATTTAGAGTTTTTAGGGCAACAACAGTTTTAGAGATGGTTATGGTTTAGAGTGTAAAAATCAAAATAAATTTGATATATTTCACTTAATTAACAGTGTTATGAGGGTGAATTTACTGGAGTTTGACAATTGAGTTGGTTTTCCATGGTTAAATACCTAGAATTAGGCAAAATTGACTGTAACTAGTAGTTGATGGAGGCTGTAGAGGTCCGTACAATTCTGGTATGGACTGATGAATGATCTAGACTATCTACAACATCTATGGAGCAATGGCAAAGGTCTGTGAGTGAATCCTCAGTTTGCAAGGGTCACAATGGCTTTCTCAGTTCTCAACAACAAATGCGCGAAAAGAGTGAAAATAAGGATAATGGGGATTTTATATAAAAAATGTTAATTTTTGACGAGTTCATTGGTTGATGAATAGTTGTGGTTTTTCAGTTTAATGGAAAAGGTAGTTTAGGAGGGCCATTGCATTGCTTTTGTGGTGCGGGCGGTATTTAGGAGAGGTCACTCGATTCCATTCATCTTTGACACATAGCGTTGGGGGTCAAGGGGAAAACCACTTTATCGGGCAGGTAAAGGGTAGACATCAAGCACGGTTGATATGATCACAGACCATTGGATGAGGGGGATGGATGATCAACAATGGTCGAGAGATGAAGCTGCACGGTGATTTACACATAAAGTTTTCGGGGAGCCCATGGGTCTAATCACCAGTGGTATAAGATTAACTTAGAACTTCAATCTCATCAGGGGTCCCTTCATACAGGATTAAGGACCGAGGGCAAGATTTTAATATATTTTGTGGGATATGGTGTAGTTGTATAGTTTATAACTAAACTAAGTGGTGGGGTTATTTTATATAAAGCAGTTAAATATATACGAGATAGTGGGTTTTTTGGGAATTTTACATATTTAATTAAAAAGCTAATATAAGGTGAAATGAGCAGAAAGGGTATTGTACTTAGGTACATGAAATGTTATGCACTTTCCATAAACTTAGTACTTAGGATAAATGTAATTTGGTGGGTTGTTTGCATAAAATATGTTGATCAAGGGGTTTTCCTAGGAAAAAAGAAATTAACCTTTAGGAAAAGGGGTTTTGTGAGGGAGACGAATGAATTGCAAGAAATTTAACACCTTTCCTCCTTAAGCCATCAAGTCAAGGGTCTGGTCCCACCAAAAGTCAGAGAAATTCTCTGAGCCTTTTTTACATAAAGAACTATAGGTATTAATATTTTTATTATGAAAGGGAAATGACTAAGTGTTATGGGGGTTAATAATGAATGATGGGGATGTTAAATAAATCATATTGTAAACCATTGCCTTTGCTTTGTTTGCCACTTATACATATTGGAAATATGCTTTTGGAACAATGACATAAGTGTTTTTTATATAACCACATGATATTTCTGCAACCTTTCTACTACTTACCCATCTACTTACCCTACCATTTTTCTTCAATTTATTTGGGTGCATTTAGGCTAGAAAACCCTTATAAATATTTTTCTTTTCTTTACATAGCGGACTATCTAAATCTAACTGTATATCGTCCAAGGGCTCAGATTAAACTGATGAACTCCTTTTATTCTCTCTACCTATCTAATGATCTGCCAAGATTATACTGTTTGGTTAGATTTTATTCTCTAACTATAAACATAAAATTTAAAACATGAAATAGCCAAGTTTAAACAATTTTACTATCATGGATTGTGGCATGAGTAATAATCTACACACAATCATTTATTATTCATAAAAATTAAATAGTAGCGGCATTTTGACTTGCACACTTTCATTGTCTCTTTTTGTCTTTTGGGGTTCATATGTTTTCATTTTTTTGACCTTTCCATTCTTTTTATCCTTTGATTATTCTTTTAGGACATTCCCTCTTTACATTTTTTTATTTTTTAATATGGAAAACATTTGCAGAAAGCATAGGTATGTACAATATTACAAGGCACCTTAGTCATTCAAAATTATGACTTCTATTGGTATAGGAACCTAACAGGAGGAGCACCTATTTCACTCACAGATGTGGGTAAAGGGTTCCCTACTATAGTTCATTGCTAATAGTGGGAGCCAAAAGAACCTCATTTCAGCAGAGGTCTTGAAGTGGATAAGCTTACCAACCACAACACACCCACAATCGTACACCATCAGGTGGCTTCACCAATGATGAGATCTTGTTGTGAGCCAACAATGTCCCCTTCCATACAACATCAAGCCCTTCATGGATTAGGTATTGTCTGATGTTGCTCCACTTGTTGTGAGTGATGTATTATTAGGCCAACCATACTTGTGGAAGTGACATGTTGTGTATGAGTCAAGGCCTCATGTTGTTATTGTTACTTTAAGAAATATGTTGTACAGGATACTGGAGGTAGCACTACCTACCACCATCTCTTTGGTTACTACAAAACAATGCAATAAGATCATCTCCAAAACTAGGATATTTGTTTTTCTAATGATATGCCCTCAAGGAAAGAAATAGATAGTGGCCACAACATCCAAACAGGGCCCCTCTGCATGAAAATAGAAGATGAGCAAGGTTGTGGAGGAGTATGAGGACATCTTCACCTCCCCCGTAGGGGTGCCTCTACACTGTCAGGTCAATAAATCCATCGATCTAATGCCAAGTGCACCACTACCCAATCGACCAATCTATTAGTGCTCCATTATGGAGAATGATGAAATCAAGAGGTGGATTTATGAACTACTACAGAAAGGTCACATGCAACTGAGTTCATCGCCCTGTGGGAGCCCAATCATGTTGGTACAAAAGAATGATGGGATTTGGAGGCTTTGTATTGACTATCGGGCACTGAACAAGATCATTGTCTAGAATAGTTACCTGATCCCATGAATTGATGACCTTTTGGACCACCTAAAGGGGGAAAAATATTTCAGCAAGATCAACTTGAATTCAGGATATCACCAAGTACCAATCAAACCCTCCAATGTGTGGAAGATTACCTTCAAAGCTAAGGAGGGCTTTTTTGAATGGTTGGTTATGTCTTTCAGATTGACGAATGCTTCTACAACCTTCATGAGGCTGATGGATGACATCTTATAGCCATTCACCAACTCATTTGTAGTAGTATACTTGGATGACATCATGATCTTCAGCCAAAGTTGCGAAGAGCACCTCCATCACATCTGACTGGTTCTCCAAACACTGTGGCAACAAAAGCTATCTGTCAATTTGGAGAAATGAACTTTTGGAATGACCCAAGTTTAGTATCTGGGATACATTATTGATGAATGGGGAGTGCATGTGGATCTAGCCAAGATCCAATTCATTCAGGATTGGCCAACTCCAACTACTCTGATAGAACTCTGCAGCTTTCTGGGTCTTATGAATTTCTACCACATGTTCGTGTTGAGATTCTCTCATATCACTTAGCCCTTGAGTCAAGTCACCAAAGGAGGAGTGCAAGAAAAATTATTTTGGTCTAAATATCAATAGAAGGCATTCACAGAGTTGAAATATCACCTCTGCTCGACACTAGTGCTCACATTACCAGACTTGCAACAACAATTTAAGGTTGAGACAAATGCCTCTTACTATGCTATTGGGGCAGTCCTTACTCAACATGGAAATTCAGTGGCATATTATAGTGAGAAAATTTCAAACATAGTCTAGAAGTATCCCACCTATGACAAAGAGATGTATTCCATTGTGCAGGCCTGCCTACAATGGAAGCATTACATTTTGGGGAAGGAAATGGTCATCCACATAGACCATCAGCCCCTGTAGTTCATAAAGACGCAAGGGAAGTTGCAGAATGATTGCCATTAGAAGTGGTCCACATACCTCCAATAGTTCCATTTGAATATCAAGTATAAGAAGGGAAGTACCAATAATGTTGCAGATTGCCTTAGCCGACCACCAATCATGGCGTTAATTGCCATGCTCAAATCTTGTGGGCACAAGACTTCTAATTGGCCTCTTCTCTACAAAAGCAACCCAGAATTCAGCCACACATACCAAACGCTCTTAGAGGGCCATCATGTTCCAAATATTCACCTCCAAGGTGCCCTGTTATGCCACCTAGGTCACGTTTGTGTTCCTTCAAGTGAGTGTGCCAAGATGATTTGGGAAGCACACTATAGCTGAGTTGCTGGGCATTTTGGGGTCAAGAAAACGCTGGCAGTACTATAGAATTATTTCTATTGGCCAAATCTTTGACAAGATTTCAGGAAGTACATTAGATCCTGCACTACTTGTTCCATTTCCAAACCAACCATCAAGAAGCAAGGCCTCTATACTTGTTCCATTTCCTATTCGACCTTGGGAATCCATCTCCATGGATTACATGTCAAGCCTTCCTTCTACTAAGCATGACAATGACTGTGTTTTTTTGGTGATCGACAAATTCTCAAAGATGGACATTATGGAAACTTGCAAGAAGAATATCACATGAGAAGCCACTGTTAAAATCTTCTTTGAACACGTGTGGGTACACTTTGGGATCCCACAATCTATCATCTCAAATTAGGATAGAAGTTTCCTCAGTGCATTTTGGTCCAGTCTCTAGTCAATGTTGGACACCAATCTCACTAAGTCAACAACTTTGCATCCCCAAATTGACGGCCAGAAGGAGGTCGTCAACAAGCGATCATACACATTCTACACATGTACAAATCAAAGCATACAAACACATGGGATGAGATCCTCCCCTATGTCCAACATAGCTATAACCGAGCACTCCACAAATCGACTGGCCATAACCCCTTTTAGGTGGGCTTGGGATTCCAGCCATTATATCCCATTGATGTGGCCATTCAATTTGCAACTACTCAAGTAGATTTGGCTCATGTCGAGTCTGAAACCAATAAGGCAAACAACCTCATTGATCAAATCCAACATATCTGCTAGTAAGTACATGACATTCTAGATAAATAAAATGCCAAGTACAAGTAGTGACATGATCAACATCGGGTACCACACAAATTTTAGGTGGGTGACAAAGTTTGGTTGCATTTGTAAAAGGAACGCCTTCCTAGAGCCTATCAGAAACTCAGACCACTCTGATATGGTCCTTACACCATTACCAAGGTTTTGGGAGACAATGTATTTGAGCTCAGCATTCCCCCAATCCTTGGCCTACATCGAGTGTTCAGTGTGGACCACCTTCAACCATACTTCCCACTATTGCTAGACACATCAAACATTGCAGAACAACTCACACCTATAGAGTTAAATCTAGACTGCATGGAATAGGCCACAATTGATCAGATCATGGACATGCAGAGAAAGAAAAATCAACAGCAAGGGATCCAACTATATTGAGTTGTCGAAGTAGGGCATCTCCTTCACCATGGCAAGTCGCTCACCAGGGACCAAGTTCAGCAGAAGTTTCCTCAACTCATGGTGGAACTCAATGCAATGGGGGCCATTTCTTCCTAAGGGGGGAGGAATGGTCCAATTGGACCTCCACCATTGTTTCTTTCAAGATTTTAGTTTCCTTATTTGTAGCACAATTTACTATTTTTGGCAGTTTTTCGGGTCTTGAACTTCCAGAGCCATTTTGAGGCCCTAAACGACATTGTTTGGGGAAAATTGGGAGAAAAATGTGCCCATGGGCCAATGTTTCTCGTGCAATGTTTGTAGTCCTTAGATAAATCTTTGTAACAAGCTATTGTGCATGTCAAATGGAGATCGTATGCCAAACTTACGATCCCAGGAGGTTGATGTACCAATTTACCCAAAACAAGGCCCATAGTTTGGCACTTCATCCCTAGGGTTAAGGTTTTTATATGTTTAGGGTTTTCCATTATTCCTCAACAATAAATAGGCCTTCGAGCCTCATTGTAGGATAGTTCAAAGGCATGTAACTCCCACATCTCTTCTCTAAGCTACCATCATCTGAGCTAGTTTATTTCAATTTCTATTTGTAAGCATATTTCAGTATTTTACATCAATGAAATGAAGTATTATTTCTATTGCAACTCTATATTTATGATCATATCTATAATTTGTTGCATTCCTATTTAAATTTGGATCAAGGGAGGCCACCAAAGCAATGAAAGACATGGACATAGACTGAGTTTCTCAAAGGATGAGCAACATGTTCAGTACGGAGGTGATGATGAGGCTCATTAATGGGTAAATTATATGTACCTTAATTCACCACCAGCTTACTAAAATAACTTCTCTCATCATTCTTTACATGTTTTAATTATTTTTTTCTTAATGAGTAGAGAGAAGATGAGATGTCATGTCTAGTGGTCTAATGTGCCTTGATTGTAGGTTCTGGAGAAAATTTTGGGCTAGTTAAAGTGAAGGAACTCAAATGAAGACAAACAAGAGGTATTATATGAGATAAAATCTCCCTCAACTCCTCACTCACTCAAATATTCCTCAATAAAATCTCATCAACTCGGAGTTGCAAGCAGCCAAGTCATGAAGTTCATTGGCAATCAAGCTAGTGACAGTTGAAGCCCAATTGATCTTGAGATTGGAGCCAAGCCTCCCTAAACTTAAGGAAATTTTTGGTAACTTCAGTTGTATAAATCAAGAGGCCTTCGGCCTCATTATGATTCATATTTTTTGTTCAAAATAGCTAAGCAATTTTCGAGTTGAGGTATTGTAACCAAGCAATCTTATGTATTTTTTATTTCTTTAATGAAAATGAGCAACATTCCCTTCATCCACCATTGAGTTGACTCAGAGGGCTAAAGCTCTTGGGTTAGGGCCCAACCCTAGTAGCAAAGGTTCCTTTTGTTATATATGTATGCTTAGGTTAGCTTCATATTTAGAGTTAAGCTGATTTTGTTGTTGTTAATTTGCAAGCATTGATATATGTAATTAGTTTGCCTCCATTTGTGGATAGTTCTAAGAGTAGCATTGTAGTGATAAGAATACATTCCAAAAAGTTTGATAGCAAGTGGCTTTCATGTCATTTCTCCCTTTCCGGGATCATGGTTTAAGGAACACTTCTCATACAGCGCAAAAAGACAGAACTCTTGCTTTTTATGTAATTTAGGGTTTCCTTGCTAAATAGATCATTATCTTGTAGTCTCATAGACAAGTTGCAATTGGTACTTCCTAATCCCTTAGGTTTTGCACTAATTTAATCTTTCTTTCATATTGGTTCTAAGCATTTCCATGCATGAGCTTAGCAAGTAAATGATGATAACTCTGTTTTTTTTTACTTAAATACACCTTTCTTGTTTTTGATGAGTTTATATATGAATTCCAAGAATGATGTCTGTTGTTGCAAGAGTTTATAAACTAAATGGAGACCTTATCTCATTAGCCTTAGCTAAGCCATATCATGATTGCCAAAATTCACTAAGGTCTCAACTCAAATTCTTGTCTTATGAGGAAAGCTTATCATCTTTGTTGAGAAAATCCAACCATATTAAAGCTTTGGCTTGAGTCCTAAGTAAGTGCCTACCACTCCCATGCCTTATTCCCTCCCAATTCACCTTTTCCAAGCTCCATCACACCTTCTAGACCGCTCCCTAAGGTTTCGGCTTGTTCCTGTAGTAAAATAGGCGATCCTATAGGTGAACTAGTACTTCTCGTAGACATCCCATAGGAAAACCTGTAGTAGCTTGTTTTGAGCCCGAATTGAGAAAACAAATCACCAAAAGCCTAGATTGGTCCCTAATTTTGGTCCAATTCATCTGAACCATTTTCCTCCTTTTGCTTCACATCTATCCCCCTTCCCAAAGAACCAAGCAAGGTTATAATTTACATTTTTAATGCCAAATGACAATAAGAAAAACTTCTTTATATTTATTATTGCACATAGCAGTTAGTACTCTTTAGATTGGGTCTCATGTTTAGATTAGTTAATTCCTAACATGTGTTAAAATAAGGTTCTTTTGTGGGAAAAGTATATTAGCAAGTAGATAGAATATTTCATGTTGTTTTGCAAGCATTTATTTCAGTCTTTCCTTAATAAAATAGACAACATTTATTTTCTTCCAATTAGGGTAAATTTCTCTTCTTCAAGTTGGTAATTAGACTTCTTCTAGTCAATAGAAGACTGGTTTGATAAAACATAGTGGTCTATCAACCCAACTCAACAGTGAAAAAGAGTAGACCAATTACATCCATTTGTGTATACAACACTATCACCCCCAAGTTTGTACAAACCCCGAGTTGATGAAATAAAGTTAGTAGCCCCAGGAGTTGCAACATCATTACTACAATATTGATGTGTTACACAACATTTTGTCATTGTCCCTGTACTCCCCATTCCACGATCCCAAAGGACCTCTACAGTCAGATGCTCATGTGTTTTCCCATCATGAAGAAACTCCCATTATGTTCCTCTTCATGAGCAAAACATTTCCCTTTTGCATCATTTCCCAAGAATTTTCCTTTTACCCCATTTTACAAGACCTACGCTAATGACCAGTTCATCCCATACGCCGATTTGTAGAGTTTAACACTAGGACTAGTGTTGATCAGTGCTACTGAGCCTTGTCTCAGTCGTGTTGATCCTCTTTTGGCAATTTTTTTAAATATGGAGTCAAAGATTTCAGGTCTAGAAGCTTCGTAATGGAAGTCCAGTAAATGGTTGGGATGGATGGAGCCGAGGAAGTTAGTTTGGGTTCCTTTCCCCTATTAGGATGGAACAAACCCAAGAGATAAGGCCTCTACCATGACAAGAGGAACCATCTCCCCTCCATAAATGCTATATAATCCCCTCTTTTCCCAAGTTGAACTAATTTTTTGGATGTAGTTTCAGTCTTGGTATTTTTGGAGCTTGAATAATCAGCCAAGACATCTGTAGCTTGTATCTCTCTAGTTTATGTTTGAGGGAGAATAGTGTGTTTGTTTTTCTTTGATACTAAATGGAAGAGGCCCTAAAACTTCCATTGTTGGGGCTATCCATGAGATGCTAGCAGAAGTGTGGGAACCTAGATACGTCGAAGGAGACCAGCAATGTCAAGGCATTGGTTGTAATCTCTTTATGAACTTATATGAATACAACTATTGATTGATTTCCTATATTGAAGTGTTATGTTACATTTGATGGCCTAATGTTCCTTGCCCTATTAAGTAGGCTGAATGCAATTTGTATGCTGTCACATTTGTTGTTATTATTTGTTTGCTTATTTCAGGTATTCGAAGAAAGGAAACAAAAAGTAGCTGGAGTAAGGAAGCAAGATCATCACCAAGCAAAATGACGTTCTAAGAGGTAAACCCTCTTATTTTATTCTACCTTAAGGAAGTTTTCCATAGATTGTTTGTTTTTGGTTAGACCCGCTCTCCCGAGTTAGAGAAATTGTTTGTGTCCATATTGAAAATTTACCTACACCACAAATTCTCTTTACTATTAAAAGGATTAGTTGAAGTGAATTTGATAGAAAGATTCAGTGCATTTCGGAGATTTATTGATGAAAGATTTTTTTCTTTGATTGTTCAATGAATGTTTGTTCTCCATCTCTTAATTAGTGTTAACTTTCATCGAAGACAAATATTTCCTTTCTCATATAGCTGTATGTAGGATTTTTTCAGTTGACAGTGGTAGTGCCTTGTAATTGAAACCTAATTCAAGATCAACCATTAAAATATATTGAATTAACATAAGGAAGTATTGAAACTTAACACTTATATTTAGAGGTTTAGGCTAAAGACGTGTTCTGACAGCTTTAAACCTAGCAGTTGCCATTCACTTCAACATTAGACAATGCTAGTATGGACTTGTGCTCCCTGTACCACCGCGTATATAAAGGGAGACCCCACTAGGTTTGAAATCATTTATCTATAGGAAGGTGAGTTTACCACCTTATAAACATGATACACCGAACACAACATTTCAGGAAATTTCATGCACATACTTTTCAGTTTGCTAGGAGGTATTTTGCAGTTCATAGTTACTTCGTAATCCCTTTTGCCTAGATTATCCTGAGTAGTCGTTTTGGTCTTTTTGACTCTTTAAATTTAAAATATCACCAAGCACTTGCCCTTTTGAGCTCATTTTAAATATGAAAGCAACTAAAGTCACCTTTTGTCCTTTTCCTGACTCTTAAGATATGAAAATGAAAAGTTTTGTTTCAATGTCTTAAAATTAACTACCCATGAAATATTCCTGGTTAAAGTTATCTTCCTTAGTGATTCTTTATGGTCATTTCCAATGGTAACATTTCTAGAGTCTACTAGTTAAGGATTCCCCTCGAATGGGAATCCTAGTCATTTTCCTTCGTTTGGAAATTCTGGTGCTCCTTATATGGCTACACTATCCTTCCCTGGGTTAACCATTAGTTTACATATCTGGTTATTTTCAACCTCGGTGGTCCCGAGTGTCCCGACTCCTTCCCAGCCATCTCCTTCATTTGAACCACATTGATTCTAAGGTTGACCTCTCACCTTCTTCCCCTATTTCTTCACCCTCCTCTTCTACTTCACCTGCTGAAAGTTTGAAATCTAGTAACCAAGAGGATAACAAGAAGAAGAAGAAGACAGATAAGAAAGAGGCCAACCACGCAGTTGTTACTCAAAATGCACCTCCAGCGTACAAACCTTTCGATCCTCCATGAAAGGTAAAATTCCCTTGTATACTATGTAAGGGTGACCATCTCATTTAATATTCTCCTAGCATTCCCATAATCTTAGAGGTATGGTCTCAAGACCTAAATCAATCATCCCCATCAACCTTTGGAGATCATGTCGATGATACACCTTTAGCTAATGATGGTAAGAAGAAGGGAAATATTAGATTCCCCTGTAGGTTGTGTGAAGGAAAGCATCTTCTTCACCTTTTTCCTCTTATGGATAAAGCTTCCAAAATTTTGGAAAACCTTACTTCTCATCAACGCCAACTTCCTGTTGGTTATAAGAGGCTTTCTCCCAACCCTCTCCTAGTTGTTAAAGAGATTAACTTGGATTCATCTCTTGCCCATCTTACTCTTCTTGAGAATGACTCTCTTGTGTATGTTCCCAACCAACCATTTCTTGAAAAGAGTGTCTACTTGGCTCCGCCTTCAGTTGTTCACTCTATTCCCGCAGAGAGTGATGATCATACTACTCATATTCTTCTCATATCCTCAGATTCTCATGAATCGAAAAGTGACCCTCTCATCCCAGTTGTTCAGGAGAGTCATTTTCTTATTGATGTAAAGCATGGGATAAATCATATGATACCCCCACCAAGTAGTTATGTAATTTCTTTTGATTAGAGTAAATTGATTGCTTTCCACCTTCCATCTCGTGTTCCTTTCCAGATCACAGTACAACACTATAATATGGTAGTCCATGGCACTATATTAGATGAAGACGCATCTATTAGCATCACAACTTCTACTACTTGGCAAGCTTTGGGTTCCCCATAGCTTTTGCCTGTCACCCAAAATTTGTTGGCTTTCAACAAAGAAACTAGTCAACCCTTAGGGATCCTTTCGAAGTTCCCTATTACAATGGGAGGAAATACCATCTATATAGACATGATGGTAGCCCAAGGTCCCTTAGATTTCAATCTTCTCCTTGGATGTGACTATGTTTATGTCATGGGTCTTCACTTTTTCAAGTGGTTTGTTTTCTACACCAAGGGAGAATGGTGATTATTGATCAACTATCATTCATTGGTCACCAGGCGCCTCCTTTGCAACCATCATCCCCTATCAACTCTTCTTTGCAAGTAGTACCTTCCTCGCTATAGATCAATTATGTGGCTACCCATCTCATCTCCGCATTTGCTGATGATCACACAAATGGTATTGTACATTATGTATTGGGGGCATTGGAACCCGATCTGTCTTTTGTACTAAATGACATGTATTCCTCCTAGAGCATGGCTCTTCCATCTAGTGAAGACCTCTTGGGAGCCATGTTCTCTTATGGGTTGTCAATAGACGTCGTGAGGATAATTCCTAGTCTTGTGTCAACCTTGTTAAGAAAGGAAACAAATAGTCATGAGGATGGTTTCTTGTCTTGTGACAACCTCTTTAAAAAATGAATCAAGGAGTATGAGCATAGTTCCTTGTTTTGTGTCAAGCTCGTTAAAATATGAAACAAAGGTCTCCAGGATAGTTCTTTTACTCTATCAACCTCATTAAAAAATGAAGCACCTCCCTTTTCCAAATCAAGTCCTTGATTAAGGTCTCCTAAAATCCTAGTCAAGTCTCTCTTGGATCTTGAAAGTGAACCTTCATTCCATTCACCTAGTTGAATGAAATGAAGCTTGTACCTCAAATTGAGTCATTATGCGGGGGCATGCAAACTTATCTCAATCATATTTTTTCATTTCAAGCTTGTGTAAACATGAAACTAAATCCAATCAGAGTTCTCCATGGTTCAATATTGTGTAAACATGAACCCATGCCTGATTTACATCTCATGATTACTATTTTAATCCACTCATTTCTGTTAGATGAAACTTGGTTGTTTTATACCATCACCACCATCTCTTTGGCTAATCATATGATTTCACTTGGTTGCTTTTTTCTTTTCCTGAGGAACCACAACAATGAGTGGTTTTATTAGCCAACCTCTTAACCATTACATGTTTTGAGTAGTTCCTCCATTACCAAAACCAATTGCTACCCTTTATACCACTCGTTCCTCCATGATGAGTTACCTTTAAGCTCTTTTTTGACACGTAAAAGATGAAAAGATTTCCCTATATTTTTCCCTTTCTAACTCGTAAAAGAGAGCAAAAATGGGGGGTCCACTTTTAATCTCTTTTCCAACTCTTTAAACATGAAAAGAATGTTGAGATCTTTTCATTTTGAACTCATTAAAGGCTATGACACATCGTTTACCTAGTATATGTTTACCCCTTTTTTGGGGTAGGTTAAACTATCTACAAAAAAGGTACTCCTTGACTAAAATGGTCAAGAAGTTCTCTCAAGTATTGTTTTCTACCTTTTGGGCAAGAGAGACACAAATGTATGATAAGGGACCATGCCGAGTTTTCTTTTCCGTGTCTTTTCCAAATTCTCTAAATATGAAAAATATATCGAGTTGCACCTTTATCAAACTCATTAAAACATTAAACAATGTTTGATTCATCTCCATGATGAAAATGAGCTTCTCCTTCTTAGGGCTCATTAATATTATTAGGTTGGATTCATCAGAAGGATGGACTTACATTATGAGCATATGCTATTCCCATCAATCTTGTGTAAAAATAACTAGGGCACTCACCAGAAATGGTTAGGGAAAATGGGAAGTATTTCATCAGTTGTATTCACTTGAGGTAGCCTGTCGCTCTTGAACATTGACAATCATTTGTTGTTCATGTCAGGTTTTGGGACATCCTCACTTTGTCACTTATCTCCATGGGTTTTGGGTTATCCATTTCAAACCTCTCATATTATCTCTCCCACGTCACCACGACCTTTGATCCTATGATGTCAAATGCTGCCAAACTCTAGAGTAATTTTTGTGTGTGGAGCATGATTGTTCAGAGGCCTTTGTTTCAGCCAGATGTATACCCCAGGAATTTTGTACACCCCAGCGGTCTGGAGGGGCCGATCCCTCCCAGCTAGGGGGTCCAAGGGCCAGCGATCCCCCGGCAGGGGCTCGGGGGCAGCACCCCCAAAGCTACAAACAGATGTAAATTTTCCTTGTAAAAGTATAGTAATTTCTAGTCAATCTAGGTTGTTCATTAGCTGGATGATATGATGGTAGAAGTTATGTTTAGTTTAGGTTTTTTTGCCCTAGAATATAACCCCTCTCTTTGTATGAGCGCATTGTAGTTGAGGCTATGTAATAGATGTGTATTCTTCGAGTGAGAAGCAGAGAGGTGAGATTGTGAGAGAAAACAGAGGATATTACAACAAATCTGTTGTAGGTTGTGTCTCTTCATTTTGTTGGATAATAGAAAGGAAGGACTGGATGTCCAAGGTGGATGTGGCCCAAACTGGGTGAACCATGTATTTGTGTCTCTCTTGTTTTACGCATTTTCTGTGTTTATATTTCTGCAATATTTTATGTGTTCCATTGCTCTGTAATATATAATTTTGTAACAAATGGTATCAAAGCCGAAGGTCTATTTGGCTAATAAAATTGCAGGAAAGAAGGGTTCCTCATTCGAGTGGGAGCAATGGCAGAAGATGGTAAGTTTAGGCTGAAGAAATTTAATGGCCAAAACTTCTCGTTGTGGAAGATGTAGATGGAATATTATCTGTATTAGAAAGATCTATATCTACCATTGGGCAAAAAAACAAAGATGTCGATGGGTATGACAGATGAAGAATGGAACCTTCTTGATAGGAAGGCACTCTGAACAATATAGTTGTGCCTTGTAGTGTCGGTCACCTTCAACATCTTGAAGGAAACAATGACAGAGGGTTTGAATAAGGATTTGGAGAAACTATATGAAAAACCCTTGACCTAAAACAAGGTATTTCTTATGAAACAGGTATTTAAAATGAAGATGTTGGAAGGTGGATCTATTGCAGACCATTTAAATGCTTTTAATACTATTACAAGTTAGTTGTGTTCTATAGGAGTAAACTTTGATGATGAAGTTATAGCTCTATTATTCTTGTGCTCATTGCCAGAAAGTTGGAATGGTTTAGTAATGGCCATTAGTAACTCTGTTTCTGGATTTGGTACTTTAAAGTTTGATGACGTTGTCAGTCCTATCCTTAATGAGGAAATGCGATGGAAAAGCTTCGGTGAGACATCGTGTAATGCTTTGAGTGCAAAGTCCAGGGGAAGAAAAATGGAAAGAGGAAAGAGCTCATGATATCGTAGTAAATCAAGGAAAGGCAGATCCAAATCCAGATCGGGGATAGTGTGCCGGAAATGTGGAAAGAAAGGTCACCTAAAGAAATACTGTAGATATCAGAAGGGAAAAAAAGGAGATGCACAACAAGAAAAAATCATGAAGCAAATGTGACATGTGAGGTGTTACAAGATGCAATGATTCTTTCTTTCGAAAATATTACTAATTCCTGGGTGGTAGATTTAGGGGCCTCATTCTATCCCACACCTAATAAGAAATACTTTCATGACTATGTTCAAGGAGATTTTGGACAAGTTCGTTTGGGTGATGATAAACCCTGTAAAATTGTTGGAATGGGTAAGGTTCCTGTAAAATAGCAGAATGGAAACCAATGGCTACTAAAGGAGGTAAGGCATGTTCCAGATCTAAAGAAAAATATAATTTCAACAGGACAGTTATGCAGTGCAGGTTGTGTGACAACTTTCAGAGATAAAACATGGAAGGTCACCAAAGGAGCCCTGGTAATAGCAAAAGGCGAAAAGGTTGGTACATTGTATTTATGCAATGGTATTTCTAACTTTGTTAATGCTTTAACTTCCAAAGGAGTAGATGTAGCATTATGCAATCATAGGCTTGGATGCATGAGTGGAAAGGGGATGAAGATTCTTCACTCAAGGAATTTGTTTCCGGGTCTGAAGAATGTTGATTTGGAATTATGTGAGAATTACATTTATGGAAAACATAAGAGAGTCATATTTCTCTTAGTTGGGAAGGAAAAGAGGAGTGAAAAATTAGAGCTTGTGCATACAGATGTATGGGGACCAACTCAGGTATCATCTCTCAGTGGCTCTCATTATTATGTTACTTTTATTGATGATGCAACTTGAAAAACTTGGATTTATTGTATTAAGAATAAGTCTAATGTATTTGATACTTTCAAGAAATGGAAAGCTTTGGTTGAGATTGAGACAGGAAAGAAATTGAAGTGTCTTAGATCAGACAATGGAGGTGAATATTGCAGCAAAGAGTTTGATAGGTACTGTTCAGAGCATGGAATTCGCAGAGAGAAGACAGTTCGAAGAACACCACCAGAAGCATGGTTGTGTGTCAGAAAGGATGAACAGAACAATCATGGAGCGTGCAAGGTGCATGAAATTGCATGCAAGATTGCCTTTACAGTTTTGGGCAGATGTTGTAGATATTGTTGTTTATCTAATAAACAAAGGGCCTTCAAGTTCCTTGGATGGTGGTGTTCAGAGGAAGCATGGACAGGTAAAAAAGGTAAACTACTCTTTTTTAAAGCCTTTTGGTTGTGAGGCCTTTGTCCATATTGATAAAGAAAATAGAAAAAAGCTTTAGGAAAATTCAAAGAAATGTACCTTTATTGGGTATGGTGTTAATGATTTTGGTTATCACTTATATGATTACGAAAATCACAAAATCATTAAGAGAAGAGATGTAATATTCAATGAACAGGTCTTGTATAAGATTCAGTTGCAGGAAAAGAAACAGGAAAAAGAAAACAAGGAATACATAGTTCTTGATGAAATTGTTGAAAAAGTAAAGGTGCCTGAAAATAATAATAATCAAAAACCATAACAATAGCAACCACCACAATAGCAATAGGCACCCCAAACACCTAAAAGTTGTGTTAGAAGATCTACCAGGATAAGTAGACCCCCTGAACATTACTCTCCTTCATTATATTATTTATTGTTGACTGATTCTGGTGAACCCGAATGTTATGAAGAAGCAATGCGGGTTGAAAGCAAGAAGAAGTGGGAGGTAGTCATGGAAGAAGAGATGGAATCCTTAATGCATAACTAGACTTGGGACTTAGTCAAGTTGCCTATAGGAAAAACTACATTGAAGAATAAATGGGTTTACAGGTTGAAGGAAGAAGATGGAGGAAAAAAGAGGTACAAAGCTAGACTTGTGGTGAAGGGGTTTGCATAGAAGAAAGGTATTGATTTTGATGAAATATTTTCTCCTGTTGTTAAAATGACTTCAATCAGAACTATTTTCAGTCTAGTAGTAGTTGAAGATTTGCATCTTGAGTAGTTAGATGTAAAGATAAAGGTAGCCTTTCTCCATGGGGATTTGGAGGAAGAGATATATATGCAACAACCACAAGGATATGAAGTGAAAGGGAAGGAGAAACTAGTGTGCAGTTGAAGAAGAGCTTGTATGGCTTAAAACAGGCTCCAAGGCAGTGGTATCTAAAATTTGACAAGTTTATGTCTGAACAAGGTTATACTATATGTCACTCTGATCATTGTGTTTATCTGAAAAAGCGAAATGATGGTAACTATATTATATTGTTATTGTATGTAGATGACATGCTTATTGCAGGTTCTAACATGCAGGAAATAAATGTGCTCAAAAGAAAATTGGCAAATTCTTTTGCAATGAAGGATTTAGGAGCTGCAAAACAAA